>CM057004.1:88530995-88838495 GCA_029891345.1 Dryococelus australis | reverse complement strand
ACGTTATAAAATATGTCACTAAAATATGATATTTAAATGTAAAAAATTAATCGATTAAAATAGTCTGTATTTGAACAAAATTCAAGAATGATTTCTTTCTGGATGCTTCAGAAAGCAGAATTTGCAAGAAAATCTTCTTCGTCTAATATCGTCATAATGTTTACTGTGATTATGTGCAAGAATATTGTAATAATAACGTACGAAATAATTTTTATAATTGATTTTATGTGTGTCCATTTGTCACAAACATTTATGGCTGAAACCGACGTAAATAAAGTTAATTATAAAGTTGGAAGTAACTATGAATGAACTATACGCATCCCAAGGCTAGCAAAGAGAAGTTATAGTTTTCAGTTTTCTCAGACATGTTCTACGACGCCGAATGTCGTCGAATTTGAAGTGCTGTCACTTTTTATAAGCTTTCTATTCTACAGGTACCTGTTGCCAATGCCATCCTCCCGCTGACATTTTTGTCAAGTACATACTGTTCACGGTTAAGTGTATGGAAAATAGTCGCTGATTGGTTTTTTGGGGCCAAAACGGTTTCAGTGGGAAAATGCTCCGTATAACTCGCTGGATCAATCTGTATGCTTAGTTAATTCTCGAATAGGCCCCTAAATAGCACAAATATCATTAGGAAGGCGCATGTTATGTTCTTAGAAAATTGTTGCAAGTTGTAAGTCGAACGTTGGCTAAATTGCAGAGGCGGTTATTCCAAACCCCTAGTGCCTTCTGATTGGAAGACTGTCACTGCTAACGTTGAGACGAACAGGCCTTCTACAATCTTGACTTCAAAGCTCTTCAAGTTCTTCCGGAAAAAAATTGCAGATCATCAAGTACATTTGGGTGAATATGAACGCTGATGATCATGTCACACTCTGAAAGGAAATTACGCAACGTTCTTAGACCTTGGGCCTTTGTCGGTGTATTTCCTGCCAGCCCGTCTAAGATTGATTTCAATGATCTACCACGTTTGAATTCAGCGCTTCTGCATATTGCTAAGGATAAGAAAGAAGTAACTCCACTTTCTACAAATTTCTGGGAAGGATCGAAAGGCATATAGGCTGTTCGCGGTAAAATGAGCACTTTTAAAGGCCCTGCTTTAAGATATTCTTGTATGCACGTTGTATCTTCTTCCGCCTTATGTAAAATAAACGTTGCCGCGGTCATCAACAATTTATTAATGCGTTGGTGAATTGAAACTATAAAATATTAAGAAAGTAAATATTTAAAAAATCTGCTCATTTTTAAACCTCTATGCATTAAAAAAAACGGAAAGGGAAGAAATGATTTCAAGTTATCCCAAATGGTTACCTAACACTTGTTATTCGAAGTTAAGATATGGAACTACTTTCCATCCATCGTTACCAACTTTACTGGGCGCATGTCGCTCAGTGCGCCCGTTAAAATTTATGCAGGTAAGGCCAGCGACTTTTTTCTCAGGTTGATTTCAATAGTGCTCACTTTATCGTGAACAGGCTTTAGGGGAAATAACGAGGCTTGAGCCCCTTACCTTGAAGCTTAAATTTACACTGGTTGAAATTGGGTTATTATCGAAATTAACGCGCCTTTAATAATACAGCATTAATAACAGGCATTCAATGTAGTAGCTGGACATTTTGAAAAGTACTGACATTTATTATTCAAATCTTAAAACGTACCGTTAAGCATGTATCGGCAAGCATGCGATTTGAACACAACGCACATACCCCGCCACTCTAAGCATACTTCATTCACCGTTACTCCCAATTTTTCTGAAGCCCTGCTAAAGCTCTACTTCCAGGATATTCCTCCGCCTCGTGCAAACTAAGCTCAACTGATCGTTAGAAAACTGCACCAAAGGGACAGCGCACCTCATTCCTGCGCAATTAGTTAAATAAAATTTTGCATAAGAACTCTTTGTTACTAGGCATTGCCAACACACATATTTTCTCACTGCTTTTAGTCATGCGAAATTTTAGTGAAGTATTATAAATTATGGATAAAATATAATAAAGGTTTAATTTAACCAAAAATAAGGTACTTTTTACTTTTAGGTTGCCGCAAGTATAAAACATATTTAGGAAACAACGAACCACGTCATACATGGGTGTGGTTTTTTAAGGGTTTGATACAAAAAAGTGTGAAGAATCTGTGAATAGACTATAACCCCCTCCTAAATGCTTCTCTAGGTAGGCTATAGGCTGTTCACGGTAAAGTGAACACTTTTGACGCCCTAGTG
Organism: Dryococelus australis; assembly: GCA_029891345.1. Classification (NCBI taxonomy): domain Eukaryota; kingdom Metazoa; phylum Arthropoda; class Insecta; order Phasmatodea; family Phasmatidae; genus Dryococelus; species Dryococelus australis. Next base: position 88,836,274 of record CM057004.1, on the reverse strand, counting down.
GCTTTTTCCTATTCAGCCAGCTTTTATCTTATAGCCACCTTTATAAATAAATACTGCCATGTAAGTAACAAACATAGTGTGTATATTCCCCCACACTATGAAGTTAACGTCTAAAGCTAAATCATAATATATTTATTGAACTTTCAAAAGTGCTCACTTTACAGCGAATAGCCTATATTGAAAAGAACCTAGGCAGATGATCAAGGGCGTGGGGGAGCTGGATAATAGGTTCGGCATGTGACTGTACTTGGGGTTTAACCCAGCAAGCAGAGAAGGCCGACCGGCTTGTCGGAGGGGTGTAGGGTGGCTGCGCGAATGTTAGACTGGCGGGGGCGGGGCGTGGTTGGGGGGGGGAAGAGGGAGCCTTCTGCGCATGCGCGCCGGGGTTGGAGTCGGCGCCTGGTCACCCTCTGTGTATAATTTTTTTTTTTGCAAGGGACCCGGGGAAAGAGAAGCAGAGCGAGCGAGGCCGACCCGAGCTTGGTCGATGTTCTGCACAGTCTGCGCGGCCCAGCATGGCGAATATCGCCGCTGTCATCTTGTTGCTGGCGACGTCTCTCAACGCAGGTACGTGGAACATATCACCGGGACGTGGTCTCCATACACCTGTTGCCCTCCCCCTCCACCTACTTCCAACAAAGGTGGCCTCCCAGTTCGCTTGACCCCCCCGCGCCCCTCTGGCAGTAGCGGCCGCCATTCTCCCCCCGGTGTTTCCAATATGCTGTACTGACTCTCTCTCCCAACAAGCTACTAATTCAATTCTTTACCTGAAACATCCCGTATATGCCTCCCGCACCATTTCCCCTTATATATATTGACAATGCTCCCCTCAATGCTTCTCTGCCAAAATGCTTGTGAGCATAGTCCTGTAATGCGTTTATTTCAGCCAGGTAGTCGTAAGATATAACTCGAGCTCTTGCCTTGTGTTTAAGGGAGCGAGAGAGAGAGCTACAGGTCTCGTTATGGATTTTGTTCAAAGCGCGAACGTTCAACAGTCGCTAACGCTGCGAGCCCACCCCTTCGTGTTTCTCCCAAATTGAATTCTGGAAGACAAAAAAAAAAAAAAAAAAACCCCCATTACTACCCTGTTTTACTAACAAGCTTGAAGCACGGCTACTGGCTTTTTAAACCACAATTCGGTTAACGCTGATGAAGTACATGGATGCGTGTGAAGATATATGATGTTTGTAACTGAGTTTTGCCTTTCGCCTGCCGACAGCCAGTATTCAGTTTGAAATCCCGATGAGTCGTTGCATTTGACCTTCCTCCCCCCCCCCCCCCCCCCCCCCGTTGATGTCTCATTTTCACGTAGTAACTTTGCTGCCAGGGAACTTGCACTCCGTACCTCATTGTAAAAAATAAAATAAAAGTTTTAATAATCTAGTTCATCTTTGGTTTTGCGGACATGTATGTGTTGTATGTCTAATACGTATTCGTTTAAAGTCGGCCTATCGCCGAACTGTACGTAAGTGAATAAATTAGACGAATAAAATAAATCGATCTCACGTAGTATTAGTAAATAAATGTTAGAGGATTTAAAAAGAAACTTAGGTTGCCTATTTACAGAAAATATAAATTTCTTTTACAAGGGAATGTCTAAAAATTTATTCAATAACTCACTATACGTCATACTGTTCCGTACGTCAGCTAGAACCGCGGTGTTGCCCGAGAAACAGATATCAAGTGGATTGGGGAGGGGGGGGGGGATATACGTGAAATACCAGCTGTGTGCTCAGCTCAATAACTGTGGCATCTTGTTTATGGCAGGGCTGATCGTTGCGTGTATTTATATTACCGGCTCATATACGCGAACCACTGATTTAATATTCAGCTTTCGGATCGATAAGGCGGCTTGCGCCTCCTCTCGATGTCTGGGATGCTTTAATGGCATCGCTCGTGACCTCCATTTTAACGTCGGGGACCCCTCGTGTAAATAAGAAAACAAGCGATCGGGCAAGGTTAGTATCAAGTGTGAGTGGGAGGCCCAGCCCCCCCCCCCCCCCCACAACTCTGATGATGACCTTGGCGACAAACGTCACCGAGGATAATCCCACAAACCTCATTACTGTGCTGTGGCGGGGCGAGGCTGCTTTTTTCCTTCCTTCTTTTAACACATTCGTACTCGGTGTACACAATCGTGTGCATAAAGCACCACGCGAATATTATTTTTGTCGGGCGTTGTACTCTGCAAGGCTCAATGGCCAATGATAATCCCTGCAAATTATTCGTAAACCGCGTGTCGTAGTCCAGGTTATTTTTGGTTCATGTTACTATACGCTGTTCACGGTAAAACGAGTACTTTTGAAAGGCCTGCTTGAGATCTACTTGTATGCCCGTTGCGTATTTTTCCGAATTATGTAAAATTAACATTGCCATGGGGTTCGTCACTTTACTCATGCGTTGGTCAGATGAAACTGTGAAATTATTGGAAAACAAAATATTTTATAAATCTGATCATTTTTATACTTCGATGCATTAAAGAAAAAAACAGAAAGCGAAAGAAATAATTTAAGTTATCACAAATGGGTTGCCTAACACTTTTTATTCGTCGTTAAGATGTGGAACTACTTTCCACCAATCGTTACCAACTTTACTGGGAGAATGTCACTCAGTGCGCCCGTTAAAACACATGGCGTTGTTAGCAGTAACTTTCTTCTTAGATTAGTTTCAAAAGAGCTCATTTTATCGAGTGCTCACTTTGTCGTGAACAGCCTTTATAGCCGAAAACTAAGCTTACAGCTCATTGGTTGTGGCAACGGTACAAGTTTTGTATCGGCGCGAGTGCAGCATGTTTCATGAAATATCTTGTTTGCAACGCCTGAAACTGTGATTGAAAGTAGGTCTGAATTGGCTGCACTACCTGCAAAATGTTACAGAATTCCCGATTTTGAATACCAGGGGAAGAAATGTACACATTTGCCATTTTCAAATATAGTTCTGTAGGTTAGTTAAGTATTTAATATGCTTCCGTCTCCTTCCGCCACTCCCCCCACCACCCCTCACTAATCAATCGGCATAAAGCAGAAGGCATTACTAAGTAATATTAGAAAAAAAAAAAAAAAAAGGCAACAGAATCTCAGTTTAAAATACTTGAGTCTAAACGTGTTCCCCAAGACTGCGTTAAAATCGATACGATCCCAGATATTGTCATTCAACACAGTGGTTTCGGCTGCCATTTTTTTTAAATATAGCTTCGTTGACAATTTGCCTATTTTTGTTCGTTCTCATTGCAGTTTCAAGACAATACTGTGGTTTTACACACAGACCGGCAGTTGCCCGACTCAAAATGATTCCAGTGTAGAGTAGACTTACAAAATCTGTTTTGTTTGTGATACAGACGATGGAGGGGTAAAGAATGCTGATGCTTTAATATATTGCCAACCCTTTAATATATTGCCAACCCTTTAAAATGCCGTTTATCAACTGCATTATCTTGCGACCCCTTGCACAGTGTATGAATTTTATGTTGCATGTAATTTACAGTAGCTACGTAATTTGCGCTGATCAATATTATTTTCGAAACGCCTCCACACAAAACAGAACTGTTCATGTGATTAATAGACGATGGTTTATAAAAAAAAAAAGAGTGGCCTTGGTATTCAGTATTTACATCTAACTACGCAAATAGCCTAACACAAAAACCAATGTCAAATGGTCTGTTTTAGAGGAAGTAAACATTTCTGTACACCTTGGTCCACGATGAAGGATTATATTTCAAATTACCTGGCAACTGAAAAAAATCGATAAATATATCGAACAGATTTGAAGATTAACATAATTGTAAATTCATAAAGGCTGATTAGTTAGTTTCATGGTAAGGTTATAACATAATTTCCAAAAACGAAGAAGCTTGGTTTCCACCTCAGGACTGACAATATAAGACACCTTGACCCCACAAGTCAGCAGAACAATGTGATGTCAAAATTCCTTCGACAAAATCAAGTTAAGGGCAGAATGGTTTTGTTGGGTAAATTAAAAAAAAAAAATCATTGTAGTCTTACTCTAGGGTAAAGGCTGTTCACGATAAAGTGAGCACCTTTGAAATCAACCTTAGGAAAAAGTCACTGCTCTTATCTGCATATATTTTAACGGGCGCACTGAGTGACATTCTCCCAGTAAAGTTGGTAACGATGTGTGGAAAGTAGTTCCACTCCTTAGTGTTGAATAAAAATTGTTAGGTAACCATTTGTGATAACGTAAATTATTTCTTTAGCTTACTGTTTTTTTTTATGCATTAAAGTATAAAAATGAGCATGTTTGTAAAATATTTAATTTTCTTACAATTTCACTGTCTCGCTGGACCGACGCATGGATAAAGTGACGAGGTCCCTGCCAATGTTAATTTTACATAATGCGGAATAATACACAACCTGCATACAAGTAGATACGAAGCAGGGCTTTCAAACGTGCTCATTTTACCGTGAACAGCCTATAACAAGTGTAAACGGCAGTGTATAGAGCATCAAGGTGACAATCGGGGAATTTTCAATGGCTTGCTCGTGAATGATAAAATCTAGGTAATTTAGTTTGGGTAATTTTTGGCCCGTGTTCAAGACGATTCATTGAACTTGTAAAATAAAATTGTTAACTCTCGTGAGGTAAGACGCAGGCATTTACACAAACTCGCTGTGATGTGTAAGTGAACCTGATATACACCAATTTCTTCATCGCGTTGTTCAGCCATTTTTCGATCGACGTTCCTCCAGTGCAGTTACTTTGGTGGGGAGCCATACGATACGAGTCACATAAGCCCTGTCGCTTGCAATAACAATATAACGCCAATTTGGCCATATTTCATAGTAAACATTTTTGTACGGTTTGCAAACAGTTCCCTTAAACTAGTTGCTGAAATGTTTTTTTTTTTACTACAAGAAAATTATCTTATGTTTACGACGCTGAGCTATATGAAACATTCTTAATGGTTCATGCCCTCATGTTTTATGAACATGTAGCCTGCAATATTTGATTTTTAAAATAAACATTACCTACATACTCTCACGTTACAAACTGTTGTGAATGTAGTTCTAACAATTTTGTAATATTGCAAAAATGTTCTTAACAAACAATTTCTTTAAAAAAAAATTGTGCAAATGAAAAACATTTACTGTATTCCTTTCTTTTTGGGGTTGTACAAACCAGTGTAAGTGTGGAAGTGGGATAATTAGACATATGTATTCGTGCATTCACATCTAGTTGATAAAACAAACATAATTGATTTTAATAAGTAACTTTCTCCAGGCTGGCTATTAAACTAATTAACGTTCGGAGCACAATAATGAAACTAAAGGATGTAGCACCTACATGCATATATTATAATTAATTTTGAAGATTGTATTCACTTTATATGTGAATAATTACTTAAAATTTTTAAACAGAAAGTAGCCAATAGAAACTCACTAGGGTTTATATATAGAATATACAGTTTAACCCAATAAAAACATTATTTCTCTTGCGGTATGAGAGTAACAGAAAAAATACTTGTGTTCAGAAGTATTCTCAAAAAAGGTTACTAATTCTGTGAATTACGTTTATTTACTTATTTATTTATGAATGGCTGATAAGGTCTTTCCTGTTATTAGAATGCAGTTTGATACACTGATTTTTAAATGTACAATAACATGTTTAATTGGGGTTACATAATTGTAACATATTTTACACAGTTCTGTCTCTTCACAGCATATCATTGTTTATTGAATCATCTAGACATATACATTATTCAGTGAAAAAGGAAAATTTATTTTATAAAAGGAATTACCTTAAGAAACGATGTGGGTGGTTAACGATCTCAAACCCAAATTGATAACTATTTTCTTTCCTTACTTTTCAATTTCCCACCCCCTTGCCCTTGCAAAATACTGGGAAGGGGTTGAATTGCTGAACAATTTTATGTCTGCAGGGTCAGATTTTGATTGTGACGTCTATTATGAACTGTTTGAGCTACAGTTTTAAAATTAGATGCAGTAAATCTTCTCAGAAATATCTTTTCAAAAATATTGGCCTTACCACTTTTTTTTTTTTTTTTTTTTTCACTAGGTACAAAGAGCACAACTTAAAAATTTCCTGGGGAGGGGGGTGGGGAACACTGTTTTGATTCAGCCACCTTTCCCCCCAATTCAGATATTATTTATATCTCCCTCTCATTTCTTACCACTAAAGCTACGAGCGTCATTTTTAACAGACAATTTCCCCAGTTCAGTATTTCCTATCAGAAAACTTTAATATCGGCATTTTGCTACCCTCCATATTTTCACATCCTCTACCCTTAGTACGTTTCTCCGTGGTAACTTAAGCAACCCTTTCTATTGACTTCGTATTTTGCGAAAACTCTTTATTCTTTCACATTTTTCCAGTGCACAAAACTTGGTAAAACATTTTACTCGCGAAAATATCGATTTTTAAAAATATTTCGTTATGGAAATATATATATATATATATATATATATTTATTTTTAATATTTCTGAATATTTAGGAAACTGTTTCCTACGCCATTTTTATTTACATTTCAATTTACTAATTAACACATTTGAACTACCTATCGGAGTGTTTATGTGCACACACACAGAAGCACACTTCGCCTCCAACCCATCGCCCAACCCTTACACACTGCCAGAGACAACCACTAGCGCTGTTTACATTATTACGTAGTATTGACACAGTGTCCCTTGGTCACCCCGATCGACTTTATTTATTTCTATTTCTTTCCTCCCTCTTACACTGTTCCCGTCCTCCCATTTATTTATTACAACCTATATCGTTCCTAAACTCTTCGGGATACAGCCCCCGCATTTTACACTTGCTGTATACTCTATTGATAGAGCCACGAGTATTTCGCGGATTGAGTTGACAGAAAGATGGGCTGGACAGCCTTCTATGCACTTGAGATATCATCGTTTGTTCATTGGTTGCTTTGAAAAAGTGAGGCCTCTGTGAGCACTTTTGAAATCAACCTTAGAAAAAGTCACTGCCCATGTCTGCACATATTTTAACGGGCGCACTGGGTGACATGTGCCTAGTAAAGTTGGTAATGTAGGATGGGAAGTAGTTCCACATCTTAACGTCGAATAAAAAGATTTCGGTGACTATCTGGGATAACTTAAATTATTTCTTTCGCTTTATGATTTTTTTTTATGCATCGAAGTATGAAAATGAGCATGTTTATAAAATATTTACTTTTCTTACAATTCCAAAGTTTCACTGGACCGACGCATCGATAAAGTGACGAGGCACTTGTCAGTGTTAATCTTACATAAGGCGGAAGAATACGCAACGTGCATACAAGTAGATCTTAAGCAGGGCTTTCAAAAGGGCTCATTTTACCTTGAACAGCCTTTAGATAAATTTTGGTCTGTACTGCACACTACGAAGATAAATTACCAATGATCTTACGTGTGGGTAAATTATACTGGTCTAAGTCATAATTGGCTCTCGTAACTGTAGCCGAACATAGAGCCTACAGCTTATTGGCTGTGACAACGAAACAACTGCTGCGTCGACTTAAGTACATCACGCATAATAAAATGATTTGTTCGCAACACCAAAAACCGTACATTAAAGTGGCTCTGATAGAGTCATGGGCATCGTGTAAACACAATAGCACAACTCAAACTGTATAGTGGACCTCGTTCAATTTAGCTCTTTTGAAATCACCCCTGAAAAAAAATTTGTGCCAGTAATATTAACTTCATGTGCGTGCTTGTTTGTATATACCCATTTTAACATAAACGTCGACTAGAATGCTTACAGCATAGAGTCTATTCGCGGTTTATTCACACTTTTTGAGTCAAACATTTCAAATATCACCCCATGTACGACATTTTTAGTTGTTTATTAAATACGCCATGTATCACAAGCGTTTTATACCTCTGTTAAGATAAAAGTTCCTTATTTTTTGTTTTATCGATGTTTTACCTGTATATTATTTATAAACTATAATATTTAATTTATAATATGTAGTAATAAAAACAGTGAGAATACACGTGTGTTGGTAGCGCTTAGTAAGAAATAGTTCTCATGCAAAATATCATTACAACTGAGTGCGCACGAATTCGGTGCGTTGTCGTTTGGTGTAATTTTCTAGACTTAGTTAAGTTTAGTTTGCACGAGGCGGAGGAATATCCTGGAAGTACAACTTAAGCAGGGCTTCAGAAAAGTGTGAAGTAACAGCGAATGGATTATAGTCGGCGGGGGCCGCGGTGTCGTAGTGGACAGGGCGCTCGCCTCCCACCACGGTGATCCGGGTTCCATCCCCGGCGCGGGTTCACTTCCGGAATTTCGCACCGTGGGAGTCGTGCCGGACGATGCCGATTGCCGGCGGGCTTTCTCGGGAGTCTCCCGTCCCCCCCGGCCTTTGCTTTCCGGCGCTGCTCCGTACTCACCTCGTTTAGCCCTCATCGGCTCTCGAGACCTCGATGTTAAGACCAGCCCAAATCTCTTCGCTTCACTCGCTCAATGAACTTCTGTCCAGTAATTATGACGTAATTAGTGCCGTATGGTTTTAAATTGTCAGCGAATCCTCGCCGTTTCGCAATCACCAGGTAACGCATGAATGAATTTTGGGGACTACAGTTGAAGGCATCTATGAAATGTAAAAGCGCTATAGCAAAAAATATCCAGTTATTTCCTCAAAACTAAAGTTATGGCACATTAATGGCTTGCTCGTGGATTATAAAATCTGGTACACAAGCGACACTAGCGCTTACCTAGTGGCCAAAAATTTTGCTTGCCAAACTTTTAGCACTGATCTTCCCAACCTGTAGTATAGTACATTCAAGGTCACTTCAAACTTTTCTGAGCTCTGATTAAGTTATACTTTTAGAATATTCCTCCGTATGCAATCAAAGTTTTGCAGAGTCTAGAAAATTACACCAAAAGGACAGCGCACCACATTTGTGCGCATATTGCATGAGAACTGTTTTTTATAGGCTGTTCACGATAAAGTGGGCACTTTTGAAATCAGCCCTAGAAAAACGTCACCGCCACTGCCTGCATATAATCTAATTGGCGCCCTGAGTGAATGCGCCCAGTAAAGTTGATAACGATGAATGGGAAGTAGTTCCATATCTTAGTGTCGAATAAAAAGTGTCTGGTAAACATTTGTGATAACTTAAATTATTTATTTCGCTTTATGGTTTTTTAATGATTCGAAATGTAAAAAAAAAAATAGCAAATTTGAAAAAATATTTACTTTTCTAATAATCCCACAGTTTCACTTGACCGACGCATGGATAAAGTGCTGAGGCCATAATCATTGTTAATTTTACATAAGGCGGAATAATACACAAAGTGAATACAAGTAGAAATTCAACTGGGCTTCCAAAAGTGCTCAATTTACCATGAATAGCCTATACTAGGTATTGCCAACATACCTACTTCCTCCCTGTTTTAGTGATATTAATAGTAGTATAAAATTGTAGGTTCTGCATCACCTGGCATCCTAACGGGGTGCCACAGTGGCCATCTTGGATGATGTCACGCCAAAACCTCCTGCTCTTTCATTCCTCGCCAGCAGTGTCCATCTTGTTTTTTCCCTCGGAATTTTGCTTTTCCCCGAAATTTCCCTTTTTTTCGCTATTCCATCTTCCTACTCTATCATTCCACCTTGTTTGTTAATGATCTTGCATTCCGATTTTTTACTTCATCTTCTGGCATTCCGAGTTTCTTTTCTCATGCTCTCTTGTTCCTTCCTGTCTCTCTCCCATGCCTTTTCTCTCTCAATTTCTATCCCTAGGTTTTCTCATATTCCTTCTGGTCTCCTTTACTATCTCTTGCCTTTTTCTCTCCCACCCCTTTCCTCTCTCCCGCATTTTACGTACTCCATCTTTAATTCCTACACCTGCTGGCAGTCGGCTGCTGAAGGCGGGTTTGTTTGTTTCTCGTGCCTTACACCAGAGTGTACTAAGTTCCACTGTTCGCAGCTAGGAGCACTGATATCGATTCGGCCATCTTGTGTGTTGGTCCACTCGTCACCTGCAGGGGTGTGTTATTATCGGGGAATTAAATTCAAATGGTGGTTGCTTGGTACACTGGAATTTTTTCCAGTTGGTTTTGTTTTGGAACTCAAAAATGCCAGAGGCATGCAGGATTATTCTGGCACCTCTTAGGTCGACAGTCGAGCATCTTGAACACAAGAACATTGCTACATCTAGGAAAGGAAAATGTTTAATGTCGAATATGTATATAGTTATTACTATCCTGGAATTCGGAAAAAAATTTGGACATTTCCCAACTTTATATATAAAAATCGCTATTGCATGATTAGGAGAAGAAATAAAGTAAATACTCGCATCAGCCTATGCAGTCTCCAGATAATAAACTTGTCATCTCAAAAAAAGAGGATGTTTAATGATGAATACACACAAAAAACTGCAGGCACCATGCACACACATATGCTTTTTATGTGTGTAAAAGGTATATGCAAAAATTAATAACACTTGTACTATGCATATTCCAGACTGTGAGAGCACCGGCAACTAATTAAAAAATACATTCGCATGTAACATGCATGAATACATACATATATAAGAAAAACTGTCATATCATTAAGAAATAAAAATTTATATACATAAAAAATTTGGGTACCTCGCAAGTCTATATAAAAGTCATATGCATCCATACAGTGCCAATTGTGCAGCAATGCACATGCTTGGCGATCACATGCATGCACACTTTTCTGTATCTCAAACTTGTTTGTGCAGTACAGAGCAAAGCCGACCAAGTGCACAGTCCTAGACATCACATTGCACATGCACTGGAAACAAATTTTCATTATTCTATAACCACTGGCTATAGGATAAGAACACTAATCACACTTACACGACTTCATCAGAAGTTTGATTGCTCTCTCACACTTGCACAAATGATGAAGTTCACAGCATCGGCCTCACATGTTACTGTCCGCATGGTTATGCCATGCGGACAGCTCGTTCGCTTGGGACCAGGGCAGTACATTACACTAGCAAGAAACACCACCTGGGAATTTTTCTTATACACAAACAAGTCACATATATGTATGTGTATAAAGAACACGCACATGCGACTAATAACACTGTGAACGGGAAAAATGACCCACCTAAAAAAATTTCAAAACAGACAAAGGAATGTAAAGAAAGGTGACAGCCACAGAAGAAGAGTACAGTATAGGTAGATGAAGAGAGAAGGGGAGGACAGCACAGAAATAAAGAGTAAATGCAAGTACGATTCGATCATCAGTTACTGCAGTGCTAGTGTGATATGAATATCATTTCACATTCACAACCCCCACAAGGATGAGCAGTCCCCCAGAAATTGGCTATAAACCCCAGGTTGGAGACCCAACATAGATGACAAATCCCATGCACAAGTATGTGTATGAGTGATTGTGGAATGTGAAATAGTACATACATCACGATATAGCTGTAACATGCCTGGCATGATAAGTATACCACTTGCACAGGCTAGAGCATGCCACCATTCAACAGTGCCCCCATTAATCAACAGTAACACACCTTGCAAGATGAATACGGCTTGTTCATGTTATACAGAATGCTGCCAGAAAAAAATATCAAATAATTGGAACAGTGCACAAGTACACACATGAGTGATTACAGAAGCAGTACACCATCCATCAACAGCAACAAACTACCTAGCAAGATGAATATGGCTCTTGCATGAGTTATAGTATACTGCTAAAAAAATCACAAAAAATGGAACAAATCATCACAAACATATAATTTGTTATGGGAGATGAGAATGGAAGCACTTCAGCATCGACAAGTCCGGAGTGAGGATTGCCTCATACTATGTATCACATTTCCTGTTGCTCTTCTGGGGACAGACACATGTTATGACACATGCCTGCCTGAGAGATGCATGTACAGAACATCAACCATGATCACCATAAGGGACTGTATGTACCCCATCATCACATATCTGTCATTTGTTGTCCATCCACTAAAGAGCCATTTTGTTGGTATATTGTGTATACACTTTGTGATGGTGCGCCCTAATGCTGTTGACATGTACTCTCATAAATTGCTGGTTCAATAATGTGCATGTACAATCATATAAGGTGATGTTAATTTGCACCATACCCTTTTGTATTCCTTCAGCTTGCTTTACTGCCTTAACTTTGCATTTATATCCATATAGCTTCTCCCTCAGCCCAACAAACTCCAACATATCATTACCTCTTCCCTCATCCTTGAATTTGCCAATCGCCCTTGCATTGGTGAGCGAGTAGCAGGGATGAGTGGGAGGGCTAGCACTAGTGACGAATTCAACCATAAGTACCAGGTCTGAGGCAAGGCTCCTGTAGAAGTCGATACTGCAGATTTTCTGCACAAAGGGGTCAGTGTCCATGTTACTGCCCTACTGTCTCTGCATGACATTGCAGTGAAAGTGATACATGAGAGTTTTGGAAAGTTCAAGTACTGTTTAACCAGCATATATGGGCTTACCAAATGTAATATTTTAATGATATAATTTAACCAGTGATAGAGATTCGTCATATACAGCTCGACATTTGAAAGCTAGTTTTGCAATAATTTTCTTTATATTCAGTTTGATGTATACAAGTTCCATGTGCTGACATTTACACTTATTTCCCATAAGCTTACCATACACAGCATTGCTCATCAGCTTGTAAAAGTCCTTCTCAAAGACATTTGTGGTTGCCTTGCATGTCTCAGTATTCATGTCAATACATGGTTTCAGCTACTCCTTCTGGTTTAATTGCAGTACCCGGTGTATCATGTTCAGCCGACTCAGTGCCTGCTTGAGGTTAACATATTGGACAATATAATTATTTTCTCCTCAGGGGTAATAATGAGCTCATATTATTTGGACCCAGATCGGGAGGGACTCATTCACTGGCAGGAGTGACAGGTTTTTATGGTTTTTGTGGACATTTTATGATATATACATCTACCGCCAGTGTATAGCCTACATCTTCATTGTCTAGCACTGACATATCATCAATCCATAACGACCCATTTGAAATTGCTGTATGCCAGCAGCAGTGGCATTACCTATAATCCACATAATGGAGGTAGGTAGATGGTCTGCTGGAATTTTATGTGGCAGGTACATCATTATTTGCTAATGTGTGATGCTTGATGCAATGGGCCACCCCTCTCTGTACACCAGGCTCTATACTGTCATAGTCGACAATAAGGCCTAACTCCACCTGTGTCTTCCACAACATTGTGTCGAAGGAAAAATCGGGTGCACTCACATAGAAAATGCAATGCAGCTTGTATGTTGTCAAACCATAGCCCCAGAAATTCTTGAACACATCACACAACAGCAGAATATTGGTCTTCAGGTACAGCTCTGAGTAGTCTTGCAGTGTGAAACACCCAAATGCTGCCCAGACAGCCTATTCATGGTGGTAATCCACATAAATGATGTCACATCTGGTGAGATGGTTGTGAATGGCTGCCATAGGTGGCAGTTGTGGCTCAGCAAGCTTCCCCCATGAGTAAACATAGTCATAGGGGACACTCCTTTCTGAGTTACCAACTCGAGCTGACTGGGGTTGAAGAATGCTGCAGTGGTCTTCAACTCAGACAATGGCAGGTTCTATGCAAGAATTGCAAGGCTGGCAGACATTACTCTAAATATGTCTAAATTGAATTGTGAATTTGTCACCTAATTTTTTGATGAAGCTAATAAGTTCTTCCTCTGTGTGCAGGGTAATAAATATGTTCTGGGTACCATAGGCCAACTGCTTAATAATAAAATTGGAGTCATACATCAAGTTGTGGAAGAGGATTGGCAGTCTATTAGGGTGGCAGCAGAGCTTGTTACAGTTATTACATGCCACCCCTATAAAGCTGCCTGTAAAATTGTCATTGTCATGGACCATGCAGTTGGCATTGGTGAAGGGACCACAACAGTGGCAACAGGTGTTTGCCAGAGCATAGCCAGGCCATTCTTCAAAAGTCAGTGCTTGCATTGGCTCAGATTAGCTGTATATATATCCTTCACAAGATTGCCAATCCTCACTATTTCCTCCATGAATTACTCGGAAGCATTTACCCCAGTGTAGAGTAGCACATCTGTGAGGAGGCTCGAAGTTTTGGAGGCCAGTATTACTTTGTTATCCACCATGATGAAAATACCATAGCTTTAGGGCTCATGCTTGTGGTATGTGTAGGTATAGGGAATATACAGGTTTGGCTGACATGACTGTACCAGGAGTAACATTGCCTCAAATTAACCATAGACCACTACAGACACCTTATAAACATAATAATTACCTAATTTGAGCACAGAAGGCTTGCCAATCGTCTGTGATGGAGGCATGATGTTATGGACTGGTGCATGTTCATTGCAATACCTCCTGTGCTCAGTCAGTGTTTTGGCACCTGTAAGACCCATCACTTGTGGCCAATCATTGTATAGCCAGAAACATCTCTTGCAGATATAGACACACCCTTCATAGGTAGTCACCTGTGAATGTACCAGTTGGGGGAAATTGGCTATGTAGCAATAATGTGAAATCTATCATCATTAGCAGCAGGTCAAAGAGTTGGTCCAGTTCTTTGTTCTATATTCATATAGTTGTAATTAGTGCAGAGATGTGGGGAACTCTAGCCCACCAAGGTTAAATTTTGTCGTGAGGATGTAATATTGTTGGTTGACTCATGCAGGATTCTCACCTCCTACATATTGTGCCAGGATCGCCCATTTCAAACACTGCTGGTCCTGATTTTGTGGGTTAAGAATTGCCTTTCCACGATCAGGCGAAACAGAAAATGGTCCCACCAGTCTGTATTTCTTTACATATAAACTCAGCTTTAGGGCCCCACTGACCATAAAGGAGTCGACTGGCCTGCAACCAGGCACCACCATCATGATTGCTCATGATTCAAGCTTAGCCTAGGAGGCAGATACCCCTTTTAGAAAATACTGGCATAGGGCATAAGCAGCACCATGCACTTGTGGCAATATAGTGTTATAGTCCCCTTGGGATAGGAGAGGCTCTAAACAATGTGTCACTAGCCCTTTACAGTTTCATGCATAATCTTGCTCTCTGTTACTAGAGCTGGCAATAGCTCCGACACAACTCAGATCAGCCTACCTCTTATTACCCCACAAGTTGCCAGCTAAGCCCACAGAGCAACAAAGGAAGTAGGCTTACCTTGTGGTCAATGATACTCTCATCAGGTCTTAAGCCCATCCGATGACCATCCAGGAGCAGGGTCGGATGAGGGATTGGCTTCCAATGGTCAACCTAATCCCAACCAGACCTTAGCATGTACCAATTAGTTATCAAACAATGGACAGAGGGAGTGTGCTTCCCATAGTCAACACCACCCCCACCAGGCAAAGCCTTACACCCCTAATAGGCTGGTCCTCCATCCAAGGGGGCAGTAGTGGGCACTATTATGGCTGCATGTACGTGTCTAGAATGTTTTTTACTGTCTGCTACTCACCCACCATACTGCCTTTGTAAGAAGGGTCGATGTTCGTTGGTATAAATAGCTGAATGTTCCCTTGTATTCTGTGATTTCAGCTGGGGTACATAGCTGGCATCTTGGCTATAACTTATTGCTCTTGTGGGAAGCTTTAACAAAGTGTTGGGACTGTGGGACCATCAGCTATGGAGATTTTTGGAGGTATATATGCATAGAGGTCTGTGGCACACTTGATTTTATGTGTGTGTTGTAAACCCACGGGTAGTTGTTACAGGGCTGTGATAAATACTGATCTTGCACAGCTGGCTTGTGCAACGTGATGTATAGGACTATGTGCACAGGGCCAGCTTTGCCCTGTATCATGCTGAATACACAAAGAAATTGAAGGTACAGAGGTGTATGTGCTCGAATGCACAGACAAGCTGGAGATACAGAAGTGTGCACATGAGCACATGATCACCACACGTGTATATTGTTAAACAATTTGATCTGAACGATACATATTTTTATATAGAGATATGACCTGCACCCAATTTTTTGTACATGCATTTTTTAAATGATATAATGATGATATTTTTCATATATATATACTATTTCTTTAAAGTCGCAGCCTGTCTATGTGTGTACATATGGATGCATATTGCAAGCATGGAGGATGTTAAATGACTAATACACACACACACACACACACACACACATATATATATATATATATATATATATATATATATATATATATATATATATATATATATATATATATATATATATATATATATATATATAACATAAGTGTGCATCCCGCCTGCAATTTTTTTAATGTGTAATAGTCATTTAACATCATCTTTTTTTGTGATATCAAGTTTATTTGATTATAAATATAAGTTGAGTTTTTTCAAAAAGTACAGAACTTTAATGTCAACATAAGTATAAAATGCTTGCATTACATAATGTAATTAGGAAACTATCAAACACATCATATGTGGTATTGTTTTTCAAAGGTTTGATCCTTAAAGTGTGAAGAAACCACGAATAGGCTGTAAAAGTAAACTTAGTGTTGTGACACAGTGTGGAGCGTGAAGCAGTGCTACCAGTCATCGTGCCTGCCGCACAACCTGGTGAGTTGCTTTAGCGACCAGCGGTCCAGCCTGGCAACATGCAGCTACGAAGACTTCCTGCTCACAGCAGAGCAACTGTCGGCCTCACTGCCGCACGACAGCCACAACTCCACTTCCATGATCTGTGTTAGTTTCGAGGCTGCAGGTGAGCTTCTTTGCACTGAAAGGAAAGAGTCGTTAAGTGATTACAGTCCATTCACCATTACTTCCAACTCTTCTGAAGCCCTGCTAAAGTAATACTTCCATATGTGCTCTGCCTCTTGTTAACAAAGCCTAACCGAAATAATTTTTATTCTACTCAGGTTAGGATGCTCAATGATTTTAGTTTGGCAACTAAAATTTTTCGCTACTACATAAGCGCTAGTGTCGCATGTGTACTGTTTTTTTAAATTTTTTTACTGTGGCATTTAATGTAACATTATAAATTTTAATAGATACTGTACATGAGCATTATTTTGCCCGGCTTACACTGCAGAACATATGAGCAGAAGTACAACCCAACATATATGTTAACACCAATAAAACTTACCAAATTAAATTTCAATACTACCACCAGGCAGATACTTACTAAAACATATCACCATCTGCTGGACAATATGCTAAACAGAACAATACCACAACTAACTACAGACGAACTACGGTAAATGAGAACAATGGCAGGTCTGATTCTTCCCAAATTTTAATACAATGTAACAACTATACTTTCAATTACCAAAGTACTTGAATATAATTAAAATCAATGATTCATAGTTCTCAAATTTTAGATATTGCGGCCGACACTAGCTGGCCAACCTTTATGTTTGAGCTTGTAAAATATATTATAAATCATGTCTCCTTATTACCGAGTCTCCGTGCACAAAACTTTATACAAACTAAATATAAATTAAACTTTAATTTTATCATGGTGCAGAATAAAATGTTAATTAAGGAGAGCTGCATGCGGTTTAAATTGGTTCAGACTTATCTGAGAATTTAAATATGTTGGTCGTCCGAGGCAGCAGCTAGCTGAAGCATCCCCATAACATCAAACTGTAGATATCTTCACAGCTGTAGTAGATCATCTTGTATGTGGAGCTCTTCCATAAAAATTAAGCTTATATGTGCATAATACAGTCCTTGCACATTCACTTTATAAGTACACGGAAGGCGAAACATATATAACATTTAATCACTGCTTTAGTCAAAACTCAGGTGTCCTCTACGGGTTCGGAATAAAACATGATTTTTTATGGTATAGTTTGACATAGGGAATATTTCCACTGCTAGGTGCGCAGTACTCCAAAAGGTAACTTTGAATTGAAATATTAAGCTACATTAATTACAAAAGAGTAAGATTTTACTTAGCTACAAAGTTATTTTATATTTTATTTATGGTTATTTCAATTATACTATTTTTTAACATAGAAAATAGAGAAAATTTCGTAGCTTGCAGACAATAGCACTTACCTAGAGGCGAAAGTTTTCTGTTTGCCAAACTTTTAACAATGATCCTCCAAACCTGTTGTAGAAGTAACCCTATATAGACTTAAGATTTACAATCTGGTGATTTTCTGCCGAAAAAGTTGGCACATGTGGTGACGGCGTGTGGCAGGCGAGGTGGACCACCGGACGCACGGCGTGGTCATCAGGATGTGCTATCCGGACGTGGCGGAGCCGTGCCGCTCGCTGGAGCAGCACACGCGCCAGCACATGGCAGTGTTCGGCATCCACAACACGTCGTTCACATTCGCCTGCCGCTCCTGCCATGCCGATGGCTGCAACTCCGCGCCTGCACAGGGTGGTGGCGGTGGCGCGACTGCAGCAGCGCTCCTGGCGGCCGTCACACTAACCTGCGCCGCCCGCTGCTAGAGCCACCCGCCATCTTACCTCCGCCATTGAACACGAAGATTACCGGGGAAAAGGGTCGAATCTGTCGTGGAGACTAAATGGGGTTTACACGGTTGAAAACCATAGACTAAAGATGAGACAGAACGACTATTCGTCTTCTGCAAATGTACCCAACATTGACCTAACCCAAACAATACAACTGTCAAAGTCACATAGTTAACAATGGTGAACTTTTTTGTTTATATCTTACTTTTTAAATGACAAACCCTTTTGCACAAATAAAATACTTTTCCCAATTTGAATTTAATCAAACTGTATTCTAAATTTGTTAGAGGAAGTAGTACATACATCAAAGCACTTGTTTACTAATTAGTGTTGTAACTGCAAACACAATCAATGCCGTTTTTGATAGACATGTTAGCAGAAAAGCAGTTTAATGTTGGGAGACAGAGACTGGTTATGCGCAGTATAGCGAGATCGGTCGACTTCATCTATAGTCTATTTTAGAAACTTAAGCAGTAAGCTGCAGGATTTGACAGTGAAAAGTAAATTCATTAAACTTAAGTATAGGCTACACACAACAGCGATTTATTTCTGTTTGTGTGATACTAGAAACTATAACAAAAACAATAATTTATTTAATTTAATAAACGCCTCTTTCCGTTCAAATACAAACAACACACTCTAAAGATGCATCTTTTTTTTTGTATACTTAAATTTTGTTAGGTTACTGCTTACTGGCAAATCATACTGCTTAAGTTTTCAATTATGTAAACTCCTGTAACTATGATTTTTTTATATTTTCGAATATAGTTTCCTGGCGCTAAGTTTTTCAAGGAGGTTGTATCCACGTTATCCACATCTACTACCCCATAGCGTGATTCGCACATTTACTATTTGGAAATCAATTTTGTCAAAGCACAGGATCTTAACAGTTATTTTGAAACCCAACTTTTTTTTCTCAAGTGGTCATAGTTTGTCTCGTTATTCAAGACCACGATCTCCCATTTCTACAGCTTTTGCGAGAGTTAATTTTTTTAACCCAAAAGGGAGCCGATATTGTAAAATCCTCTTACAGTTTTGTTACAAATTGGTTTTATTATGTAGTCTGTTTTTTTTTTTTTTTTTTTTTTTTTCAAAACAAAAAAAAAAAACTATATAATTTTAACGAATTATTAAATAAACAAAATTTTCATTAATTAATAAATAGGATAAAAGTATACAGTTTTTTGTGTTGGAAAATTAGACTACATAATAAAAACAATTTGTAACAAAATTATGAGAGGCTTTTCAATATCGGCTCCTGTTTGGTTTAGTAAAATTAATTTTCGCTAAAACTGTAGAAATGGGAGATCGGGCTGTCCCTACATGGGGAAATACGGACGTGACTGATACCATACGAATTTCAAAAACCTTTGTCGAGTAGTCCTCTACTCCAGCTTTGGATTTTAAATGGCTGTTCACGACGTCTAATTACGGAGATTCGTAAAATAAAATCCAATATGGAAAATATACTTCCCTCGTTAACCACTCGTGACGCTGTTGTGTCTGAAGATAAAGTAATTAAAAGCAAAGCCATCGCTCCTTAAGATCGCCTAAAAGACGTCTTCTTACAATAATCATATTTCCTGTATATACACAGGTGCGTCTAAAACAGCTCGACTGCTTTCGGAAGCATTGGAAACGCATCATCTACATCACTTTGACCTCAAATTTTGCTACTCCCAGAAAGCAAATAATAACAATTAATAAATGAATTGAACAAGTATTTTATCTTTTTGAAAACCCCTACCATGCTGTCAATATTTTCCCTTTACACTTTACACTGCGTCAAAGAAATTTGATCATAGACTGTTGGACGGTCGTGTTGCCACCGAAAGGTCAGTAAGGCAGACTCAGGTATGTGTATGTGTGTGTGTGTGTGTGTGTGTGTATGTATATATATATATATATATATATATATATATATATATATATATATATATATATATATATATATAAGAAGTTTGAAAGCTTCAGTTTCGATTAGACATTATGTATGGACAACCAGTTCTCTGATGTTAAACGGTTTCAGCCAATCAGACTCATGCTTAACAAAAAGGTAATTTCTGATCCTAGAAAAATTAATTGAGTGAACAAATTGCGCAACAAGTAACTCGAATATTTCCTTTGTATGCAAATAGAGTCTAACATAAATTCCTTTGTTGGATTGTACGGTAACAGAACCGCATTACGCAGTCTTGAAAATAAAGTTGAAGTAAAAAATTGTCGTGCGGTGGCTAGTGTGATATAATTTATAACACACCATGATCGTTTGAGCAACTGCGACTAAACATTTTTATGTCCATATTTTTTTTCAAAAATACTTTTACAAATATGTTTGAAGGAAATAATTTGTCAGAGTAACAGGGGATTAAGAAAGTAAGACAGCAGAGGTGTGTCATCTGCACAGTTGCCAATTTCTGAGTCCAATAGTGAAGGGCAAATTCGCCCAAATCCCTGTCAAACCACGTGGCCTTCACTACTTACTAGCAGAGCCGTTTACATAAATACGTGCTTTAAAAATGAATTATACATGTTACGACCGAGTTCTAACGGTCTGTTGGGGAAGTCACATCAGTGATCACACAATTCTGACAAATAGTACCAGCAGAGCGTGAGGCAGTTGTGAGAACGTGCACTGAAGACGGAAATCAAGTCTGCCTTCGTGTTTGATCTAGGAGTCAAACACGCCACTCCTTCCTGCCTGCCAGACCCACAGACTAAGTATTAACTAGACTAATTGTTTCGTCTTCTGCTTATGTTCCTGACATTGACTGCCAAAACAACTGACAAATTCACATGTTAAAAAAATTATGTAGTTTTTTTTTTACTTTAGGTTTTGCAATAAACCCATAGTTTTACCAGGAGGGAGGGGGAGATGACAAATTGTGTAAATCGATTAAATAGTATTTGCGATAAACCAATCAAAAGTAGTGTATAGGCTGTTCACCGTAATTCGAACACTTATAAAAAAGTTCAACCTTCGAAAAATGTCACTGCTTTAGTGCTCCTACCTGCACGTATTAAATATGACTGACATGCATCCAGTGAAGTTGGTAACGACGCGAATGAGGGAAAGTAGTTCCAGGTCTTCACGTTGAGTAAAAAGGATCGGGTAAACATTTGTGACTACTGAAATTACTTCCTTTGTTTTCAATTTTTTGTATGTATATCGGTGTAAAAAAATAAGCAGATTCGTAAAATATTTACTTTTATAATAATTCAGTTTTACTTTACTGACGCATGGATTAAGTGAGCGGCCCCATGGCAATGTTAATGGCGGAGGAATACACAAAGTACATACAAGGCGATCTTAAGCAGGGCTTTCAAAAGTGATCAGTTTACCGTGAACAGCTTATCCTAGCATGTCAAAGTCCTACTGGTTTAAGTAGACAGTGTACTATTCTTAGTCGAAGCCATGCGGTCTGAGAGTGGTACATGAAGTAAAACAGAGCAGTGTTGGAACACGGAAAATTGCTAACTCAGCAGCTGGAAGACGCACACTTATCTCGCGTTCACTTTACAGGCCATAGACTAAAGATGAGGTAGACCGATCTCGCTGGCTGAGCAAAACCAATCTCCGTGTCCCAACATTCAACTGCTTTTCTGCCAACACGTCTAGCGAAAATGGCGCGGTATGGGTTTTAGGTTAGAAAACCGATTTGTAAACAAATGCTTTGAGATGTATTTATACTTCCTCTAACAAATTTGCAATGCAGCTCGATTAAATTCAAACTGGTAAAAGTATTTTATTAATATAATAGTGCTTGTCATTGAAAAATTACGATATAAACAAACACTTTCATCATTGTTGACCATGTGACTTTGACAGGTGTGTGTACTTTTGGGGTAGGTCAGTGGTGGGTACATGCTTAGAAGACGAATATGCGTTCTAACTCGTCTTTAGTCTTATGTTACGGGCGGACCCCGAGTGCCGCAAATATTTCTGGCGCTCCGAGAAAGATAATGCGATAGTTCCTTGTCTTGCCCGCACAACGGCGCCACGAGCATACGGAAGCGACTGCAGGGCTACCTGGTGTTAGTTCAGGAAACTATCCTCGAAACCGCGGAGAACTTCGTCCCTTCTGCAGTATTCTTGATATTTAATACTTCCGCCTCGTGCGTGTGTTATTTTCGTTCACGGCGCGTTAAAAGCCCGGTTCACGTTCTTTAGAACTGTAATCACGGAATGGTTCGAGCAAAACTATGGCCGCGCTTTCCCACAGCCACACTTTACCTGTCAAATTTCATGTAATGGTTATTCACGGTTAAATGAACATTTCTGAAGGCTCTGATCAGGATACGTTTCTTCTTAAGTGGGAGTCACAATAACCCGACAGGACAACCCCGACACGACGAAATGTGAGTATCGGCCGATGGAAAGCAATGTCACTGTAACATCAGCCCGACAAACTCGCAGCCCCGACATCCCGACAAAAGTGTATTCTATTTCTACTTTCCGCCGATGTCGGACTCTTCGGGGGGCGCGAAAATGTAAATACAACATCGGAAAACAAAATTTCGTGCGTATTTCCTTACTGTAGTAAATATTAAATTAACTTGCCGCCAAAATAACGTTCCGGTTTGTTTTAAATACTTTTTATATCTTGAATAAATTCAAATTTTGTTAAAAGCCAAATTATCATTCACTTTGTCGCGAGTATTATAAAAATGCATTGCCGTTTTAAAATTTTCCAACAATCAACTAACACACTTGTCGGACAAATTTTGTCGCGGGCATCGTGGACACTAAATAATATATAATATGAAATTCCATCGACCTCTGATGTCGTGTTGGTCTGTCGTGTCGTGTCGTGTTCGTCGGGCTATTGTGACTCCAGCTTTAGGCTACTTTGTATCCGTCTGCCATATGTAAAATGAACATTGCCGAGGCCGAATTTCACGGCATACGAACGTGCTTCCGATAAGCAAATTCGCATTCTAATGTGTGCACAAAAAAAAAAAGTACCATTTTCAGTGACCATGTGTTTAAGGCCCTTTCTACAATCTCTACACGCGGATGCTCAAGAAAACGGACACGGAACACGTAGCTATTTTACAATGCAGCGAAACGAACAGTTTCGCAACTTACGAAATCAAAAATACTGGGCCTCTGCAGGTTACAGATACAAGTTCGATGATGTACACAGTGTTTGGCGTTGCGCGAATACCTACCACTGCCAGACCTTGCGCGCGCGCGCGTGCATACTAAAACAGGAAATAACCACATCCACGACAAATCCAAGAACTTATTGCTTTGTGTACCAGAAAATAGCTACATCCACGACAAATCCAAGCACTTATTGCTTTGTGTACCAGAAAAGAGCTACATCCACGACAAATCCAAGCACTTATTGCTTTGTGTACCAGAAAATAGCTACATCCACGACAAATCCAAGCACGTATTGCTTTGTGTACCAGAAAATAGCTACATCCACGACAAATCCAAGCACTTATTGCTTTGTGTACCAGAAAATAGCTACATCCACGACAAATCCACGCACTTATTGCTTTGTGTACCAGAAAATAGCTACATCCACGACAAATCCAAGAACTTATTGCTTTGTGTACCAGAAAAGAGCTACATCCACGACAAATCCAAGCACTTATTGCTTTGTATACCACAAAGGCCACGAGAAACGAATACCGACAAACCAAATACTCGATTCCTATTGGCTACACGGATTCACGGGCTTAGAGTCGCCCAGCTTTCTTACGCGCACCCGTAACGTAATTCGCGCCCACATGCGTCTCATTGTGAATTTAAAACGGAGTGTATTACGTGTGTCCCGCTTTTCGTGATCCGTATACCGTGTCCGCGTCATTGTAGAACGTGCCCTAAACCATGCGTTCGAAGTAATACGTCAAGTGTTACGGAGTATTTTCGCTGCCAACTTACCTTGTTGACTGTATGCCAGTATGTAATGTAACATATGTAGTTATAGACAGTTATTGCTTTCAAATGTTTGTTACAAAAGTGCTCACTTTACCGTGACTAGCTTGTAGTAAACTAAAATTATGTACTTGGGATGTCAAATTGCGTCGTGGCAGGAAAATGAACAGCTAAATGCCAAAATCTCTTCAAAATTAATAATGACCCATTATCGAGAAAGAAAAAAACTTAGGCTGATCTGAAATATTGTAATTTTACGGAATTTGTTATTCAGCCATACGTCTAAAAACAGTGGAAGCATCACTATTATAGGCTGTTCGCGGTAAAGTGAGCTCTCTTTAAGGCCCCTTGCAACAGGCATTAACCACTAATAAATATATTTTGTTGCCGCTCCAGACGTTAAATTTTAGGAGTGGTAAAATGTATGCACTGTATTTATTACTCACATTGCAATGTTTGTATTAAAAAGTGACAGTAAGATAAAAAAAACCTGACGAAAAAAAAAATTCAGCAGGTCCTTAAAAAGGGCTCACTTTAACGTGAATCGACTGTACCGCACTTCGTACGCGGTGGTGCAAAAGTTGGTACCAAAAAAAAAAAACAGCAATTAACGCGGGTTCAGTATTGTCAACTGATTCACAAATGCATTTTCGTTGCTGCCATCGTCAAATGTCGTTCGCGCAGTCGCGGTTCAACTCGCGCAAGTTTAATCACGTAATTCCGCAGAGAACTGCGAACGACACGCGCCGGGCCCACGGCCTGCTTGCGATCGCGGCAGCGAAAAGTTGCTGGCTGGAACGTGCTTTTTTGTCGGTGCAGTCGCCAGAGGCACGCAGGCGCCATATCTGCAGGCGGTGGCTACAAGTTTTGGGCGATCGACCGGAGGCGAGGTCGCTGCTAATTCCGGGGGCGTTGTGTTCGGTTTATCTTTGTCCGACCACCCCTCCCCCCCCCCTTCTTTCACGAAGAGTTTCCCGTTCATACAACGGAGGGCCTGGCGTCGTCCACCGGGGTCGACCCCCCCCCCCCCCCAAAAAAAAAAAAAAGAAATTCTCTCCCGTGCAGTGATCTTCCAAGTCACCCGCTGCAGTCGCCGAAACAGCAGACGGGGGTATCGTTCAAACTGCAGCAGTTGAAGCGGAGGAAAGAAAAAGTAAATAATAAATAAATACGGACCGTGCCAACCGTGAGCAGGCAACTTTGAACCTTATGAGACGTGTTTAAAAACCGGTGTTAGGGTAAACTATACGGCCTGCTAGACTGCAGAACTGCTCTAACTATAATAAAATTCATCTCGCTTAGACATCTTGTCTCACAGTGCTTCACGGAAATCACAGGGTGCGGATGGAACAGGGATGCTATTATATATATATATATATATATATATATATATATATATATATATATATATATATATACATATATACATATATATATAATGTAACGGTTAAGCTCGTGGACGCTCATGACGCGTGGCTGTCCTACATGCGGGTAGTCAGTCAGTCCACAAATCTATTTTTTTGGCCGTGGTAATAGAATTTCGTGGAATAATTCGAGTAGCGAAACATTCAATCACTGACCGACGGTTCAATAAAGCCAGCGGGCCATTTTCCAGGTGGGTTCGATCGCCTTCGAACGTAACTGGCTTTAGGAAGTTACTCGTTTGTTTATACGCGCAGTTAATTTTATGTTAACTTGGAGGGATTTATATAAAGAGAGTTATCGTGACCTCGTTCTAGCCGCAGGAAAACCAACTAAGTAATTTGCCAGCATATTCCAGTTTTTTTTTTTTTTTTTTTACTCCAGTAAAACATGTACCACTCAACATTTCAATTAAAAAAATAGGAGTAAAACAGCAGTTTTCAATTTCAGCGTTGTCCAAAACGTTTTTTTTTTTTTTTTTAGCTGTTTTTTTTTGCCTGCCTGTAAGTTATTTGGCAGTGTCGAATGTTCCATTCGCCCTTTTTTCTCTGAATGCGCAAATCAAAGCAAGTGGAATTCCATCAATTGTAAAACTTTCGCAACGGATTGGTAAGGCCTACCACTACAAAACTTGATGCACAAAATCCTTCACACAAAAAAAAAAAGTGTAATATTTGTCATTTTTGGCATATGTTTCCAAGATGTTAGTATAATGTTCCGAGAAAATGATAAGTAATAGGATGTTCAATTAGTATATTATTTCTTACTTTAGCACAAATTCAAACTTATTTTTACACAGTCCTCGTTTGAATATGAAATGTGTGCATTTAATGTTAGGTTGTAAGTATGTAATACTTCCATGTAAGAGGATTGAACTAATGAAACATTTATTCTTTGTACGACTGTGCTACATAGTATAGCTGTAAATCGGCCTTTTTTAAAATAATTGTGATAATCGAATCCATACTTTAAATATTTTAGAAAAATACAAGTGACTGTACTGAATACATGAATTTTTAGATGTCTTAGGTAATATAAGTGTAATGTAATATACTTCTGCACTTATAATAAAAGACATTAAGTGGGTGCCATTTTTAGCACAATTCTCCTTTCTTATGCACAGAATTTGTGGTGGAAACAAAAGTGTTCATGAAAAAACATGACTAATTTTCAGTTAATATAATTGAAGAAGTTTTTATCCCACGTATGACAGATGCGATGGAAGAACTAATATACAACGTAGATTTTCTTAATGTACTGGACGAAGACTCCTGTACAGTAACAGGGGCGGATGTATCCTTTTTATTTGGGTAGAGTGGGGGGGGGGGAAGGGGTCAACATAATTGTGCTGACGCTAGGGCCGTAACAGAAGCAGGGGGTCAGGCCCCCCGGGAAATTTTTGATTTTAAGTGGCAAAATGGTACTATTTGAGCAGTTTTTGAACCTAAACATTGAATATACAGCTGGTAGAAATTGTAGTATTTTTTAAAGATATAATTTGTTTCAGTGAACAATTTCACAAATGTACCTTTATCCAACCCGGAGCCTTGTAACCTTCCTCGTTTGGGGGCACCTTATGATCGGGGGCCTCGGGAAACTGCTCCGGTGGTGTTAAGGCCCTGGCTTGCGCGGATCTAGTCTTCCGAGCAGAAGCGTGGAAGACGATTACATAGCATAGCACCAATGTGTTCTGAGAAGTCGAGAATTCAAACTAATTAGGAAAAAAAAAATCTCTGATACCTACAATTCAATTTTGATATAAAATACATATACAGGGCAAAATTCAAGTCGTCCTTTACTGTTCTTTGCAGATTTTCACCATCTTAGTTTTTGAACTTCACGAAATCCTAAAATTAGTTATGTAGGCAACCTTTTAAAGCCAAGTGCATAACGGTATGCTATCGCGTTAATGAACTATTGAGGTGAACACGAAAAACACATTTGATCCCTTTTCTCCCTTTTAGGGGTCAATATACTTCTCTGTATTTAAGAAAGGAAACACAAGCAAGGAACAAAACAAACAGCATAAACTCAGCAAGGATAAATATTTGCAGTACAAATTCTTGGCGCCTCTTTGTCTAGCGAATCTAAGAACAAGGGATTATGTGTCCAGTGGAATTTCTTGATGGACCGACATGAGAGCAAGTCGAGTGAGTCTTTCTTCATTGATGTTAGTCCGAAGCCAACGCATGGTAGAGTAAACTGCGCTCCGCGGTCTCTGCGCTGTGTAGCCAGAATCCGCACAAGTTTGTGGATGGTGGATGTTAAAAATTTGGACTCTATCGATCGATTAAATTTTTACATTTAAAAAGCATATTTTAGTAAAATAATTTTTTTAATGTTTCAAAATATATACATTCTTATTTCATATATACAGCATAAATCACACTTTTCTGGCGATTTTTATGATGTCTGTACTTTTTATGAGTTCTTCACATTGCAGAGTCAGTTGCTTTACTTCGACCTTAACTCAAGAGCTGAAGAAATGCAGTTAAACAATGACAGCAGAACGGGCTGTCTAGTTCTAGCCTCTAATTCCGGATTCGTAGCAGAAGTGAGGAGAAAGATAAAGAGTAACCTATCGCTCACGAAACCGTTATTCTGTTTGATTATCCAACACATACCTCCACGATCATTTTCTGTTACTTTCATATTTTGGTGGTATTTATTGCCTCTTTTACGTGAGTTAAATATCACCTTGAAAATTTCATGAACTTTTTCACTCAGCGGTACCATTTCTGTTCAACCGCCGTCGAATGAAAAAAAATTCGGAAAAAATTTGACTTAAAAAAAAAAGTTAAATAATTGTTTTTAAGTTTTCTGTTATTTCTGTTCGGCAGCAATTGAATATTCTTGTTTCAAAAATTAAAAAAGATTAAATTATTTTTAATTTAAAGGAAATCGATTGGCGTTTCCAGATCAGCCTAAAGCAAATTTAATATATAGTTAAAGCATTGTTCCTACATTAAAATATTTTATACCACGTACATACAATGCGTGGCCGTTGGTTCAAACGCCAGTGATGTCAACTGGACGAACGTCAAGTACCACACTCGTGACGACAGGTAACACCAGCGCAAATAGACGCCATAATTACCCCCGACAAAAATAGCCTGACTGGAATCTGGAGAAATCAATGGGAGTGTGTATATCTACAGCGAATGATATCTATGCCGTAGTGCCCCCTGCTCCTCCCCAGCACACGTTCTAGATCTGTAACCGATTTACACAAAACTTGCCACGCGTAATATTGGAGCCTAGCGTCATATTTTTTGTTCGGTTTACCACTAAAGGTGTCTTAATAAAAACTTTTAATAACTCATTGGAAATACGATATTTGAGCGCCCTTCTTTTCTATTATTCGTGCTCCACGCAAGCTTGACGCCATCCATATTAAACATAAACTAATCACCTCCTCCCTCCACTTTCAAGATACGATAATTAAAGTTCTTTATAGCTCACGTGCGAGCGAAACAGAAGGATGAAGGTTGAGTACCTTTACGTTGGATTGAAGAGCCTGCAACCACAGTTGTTTCATACACATGTACCAACCTAAATACAAAATTCACACTTTCTAACAGATTTTATCATTCTTTCCGTTTATATGAAGTAAATTTTACGCACATTAGAACGGAGCACTGACTGAGTTGATAAAAATTAAAGATACCTCCTGTATTTTTTTAACATAAAACTTTAACGAATTCTTTTTATAATTTACTGATTTTTAAATTTTCTTTTGAATTGTTGTCGATGAATTTCGACTTTCAGCACGCGACTGCAGAAAAGTAATTATAGAGCACAACAAACCGTAACTACAAAACTTCCCAATTTTCTGGCATTCCGACTTTTTTTTTTTTTTTTTTTTTTTTCCGTAGTTTGGTTACAGTTTCGAAGAAAGGAATGGTGGACTTGGAGCAAAAGTTAATAGTAATTTAAACTAAGTATATAATTTTACATGTGTTTCTCTTTAAAAAAATTTTAGCTAATAGTTATATTTTTCGAATTTTTTATATTGGTTTGCTGAAGAGACATTAAAAGGTGAATGTCGCAAGAAGGTAAGTACAAAACATTTAATATGGCTGTTGTTGAATTCTGTAGCAAAATAATTCCAAGATATTCGCGTGATCTCTGCTCATAATCCTGGGCTCGAATCAATTTAACAGGCCAATATTATTATGGAACAGAAAATACTTAGCTAATTTTCATGTATTCATTAGCGTCTTAAGGCTGTTGTCTAGTTGAGAATTTGGTATAGGGAAATTCATGTTAGTTAAATTCGGTTTTTTGAAGCCAACTTCGAATAAATGTACTTGAAACAAAAACCTAAATGCGAGAAATGATACTCTCGAGATATATACCAAGGGAAATATAAAAATTTGTTTTTCAGACATTTTTTTATTTTATTATTAAATTTTATGATCTTTCAAGGAACCAGGCTATACATTACTGTTACAAAAGGCTTCGGTAGCCACGAAGCACGTATATTTCTGCTTAAAAAATGTCCCTGGCATTAGATTATCTATCTTTAACAGGAACGCCAAAAAAACCTTATACCAGATTCTCAACCAGGCAACAGCCTTGGCATTTACTTAGCAGCGTGCGAAATGATCGTTAGCGAGGAAGTTTCCTGGTGTCACTTTAAAACGAAGAGAGTGGCCTCCAGGAGCTGAAACTTCAAGAATCTATACATTATAGTGCTAGCCATGCGATGCGTAAAAGGTCATCTTGGCATTCATAAAGGTTTATATTTAAAGAAGGAACTTCGTTATTTTTAATAGTCTACTTAAAAAAAGGTTGAATGACCTCTAAATCACACAGTTTGTTGGTCATGTTTAAAGCATCTAAAAATAAGTCGCACATTTTGTAACATCGCAGTTTTTTAGGGTTATACTTTCTGTCGGTCATAGATATTTCTATTGCATATAATTAAAGAGTTCTTGCTTATGTTGTCCCTTTCTTTAATATAATTTCCAAATTGCTTTTTAATATATAAGTTAACGGTATAATCTTTGGATATTTTAATGGTTTATTAATATAGCGATCATGTGTGAGTATTTTTCATTTGTTTCTAGACAGTATTCAGTATTAATGTTTTGTTTGTAATTTTTCATTTCTTTCCTGGAGGGTATTCGGTATTAAATGTCTATTTAAAAAAGTACTAATTAAAAATATCCTGATTGTCTCTCGTCTCGACATTGCTGATTGGCGGAGAGACGTGTCATGGTCAGGTGACAGCCAATCGGAGGGCAGGAGACGACATAATAAGTCAGGTGTAAAATAGAACTAGTTTTTTCTTTAGAACAATTCTCATCACCTCCCAAGGATGGACGTATGTCTAAGAATATGAATATTTCAATGATTTAAAACAGAATAAGATTGCCGCAAGATGTATAATAAAGATGAATAATTATTAATTGATGAAGAACGAATATTAATGTTACTGTGTTTGAAAAAAAAAAAAATTATAGATGTATAATTTGTTGAAGAAGAGCAAGCACAAATAAAATATGAATTTGATAAGATTTTAATAGCAATATTCTGATTTCTGCTTAAATGTAACAACTGACGACTCGGATATTTATTTGAAATGTTATAAACGGCGGCCAACATGTTAGTAGCGAGTTGATTTGTTTGGAATGTAACAAAGTTACCAAAATTTTACAGTTAATACAATTGCATATAAAATAAACATAACAGAACAATTAAAAAAAAATCTGTGAAACTGGTTTTAATCGAAATAAAGAAGTCTGTGAATTCACAGATAAGATAAAGTATAATCGTCTTTCAAGTTTGAACAACGCATGACTGGAGACAGGAAATTTTCGCGAATTCATTTCAGGAAAAGCTAGAGGACTTGAAATACATATACATTTCCGTTGTGTTTGGAATTGGATGACAGTTTATCAGACACGTCCAGGTGGACTAAGCCAATAACAAACAGACCTGAAAAAAAAAAAAAAAAAAAGCATTGAATCCTGTGCCACCCTGGCGAGAGGTAAAACCAACTATAGGTTATTCATGGTAAAGTGAGCACTTTTGAAAGTCCTCTTCGTTTCGAACAATAGTCAATAAACATATTTTATTTTAACCCTAGACTTTAATTTCCGAGTGCGATGGAATCTACACACTGTTTTTATTACTTACATGGTAAAATTGATTTAAAAAGCTGGTTGCAGGATAAAAAAAATGGCTGAAATAAAAAAAGTAACTAGCACCTCAAAAGTGCTCACTTTACCGTGAACAGTCTATACACACTGGAGCAGCAGCTACTGAACAGAAAAGTGAGGCCCAATACACGTACAACCGTGGAGTCTCGCCTACAGGTTGTTAAAAACGCAACATTTTCCTGTTCCCACGTACGACATAAGATCGCTTATTATTTCTATATTTTCGTGAGGAGTATTGAAAGAAAATTTCGCAGAAGCAAGAATTTTGTAGTAGCGTCGTGTGAAAATACACGGCTTTGTATGATAACAACTGTAAAATATATTTATTTCAGAGGTAAAATTACTCACAAAATAAAGGACGTTTTATTCCATAAGAAAAAAATAGTGCAGGAAAAGAGCACACTAATGACATACGTGTATATATATATATATATATATATATATATATATATATATATATATATATATATATATATATATATATATATATATATATATACGTTCCAACTAAGCGTTTGTTCAGAAATTAATTTTGTATTTTATTGCTTAAAACATTTTCACTCCTACGAGATAAAAGGTTCGCATGAACCAGCACAACATTAATTAAAATAATTACAAGCAGACATGTACAGTATTGTTGATATTGCCAACTATTGTGTTGAACAACCGGAAATGACGAACATCTACACTCTAAATCGGAATCAGTTATTTTTTTTTTACTGATTGTCAGTTGAAACTGCTCCATCCGGAATCTGTAGAAAAAATATCACTAATTCATCAGTTAAAATAAATCTACTAATTCAAGCGGTAGAAAACTACTTATTTATAGTTGTTATTAATAAATAATCACAGAGCATTCCTATGTGATGTAAGTTAGGTGCGATTTATTTTGTCGAAGAACACAAAAACCTTTTTGGAGGTGGTTGGGCTCGAACATCCGCCCATAGAGCAAAGCATGCCGTATTTTACCACTGTCAAATGTGTGCTCGTATTATGAATACTGAAAGACAAAACGTAATATCAAATATTGCTGTAAGTTTCGTGATGTGGAAGTATTTCTTGCTGTCGAAATATACAGATTTTCTGCGCAAGTACACGTCTTTGCAAAGTTCAAAAGTCAATCTATCTTTAATTTAGTTCGGATTCCGTGCTTTAAAAGATAAATATAGTGGTTTCAATGCACGAGGTTATCGATGTCCACTGGTATAAGCCATTTTACAATGCAACGAAACACTGCAGATTTAAACTTTTTTTTTTTGTGTCAGGTAGATAAGTGATAATTCTACTGACTCGATATCGCGGTGATTCAATAAGAAAGATGGATTTATACCAACAAAAGTTTTGTGGTCTCTGCGAGTTAACACATCAAATAATGAGGAAACGACAAATTTGATAAAATATTGCATTGTTTCTAACGTTCCACTGTCTAGCGCAATTATTACTAGCCAATCTCTCTTTTCAAAATAACAGTTTCATTCTGCAAAATCTCGTTGCATTGTAAAATGGCAGATACATAGAAAACACTGACAACACCGTTGAAACCACTATATTTCTCTTTTAAAGCACACAATCTGAACTAAACTTAACTTGAATGACTTTCGAGACCTACAAAGACATGTACCTACGTACACGCATAATATGTGTATATTTCGACAACGTGAAGTACTTTCACGTTACGAAACTTACAGCCGTTCGCCTTTGTAAGTTTATGTTAACTACGCAAATGCGAGGCCATTTCTCTCAGTGGCAAAGTAGCAGAGTTGGTAGAACGTCAGCCAAAAGAAACAAGAGAAGGTGTTGCGTTTTGGGGTGGCGGCTCTATACCAACCACTTCCAAAATTTCCTTGTACATGTAATAATTTTGTTTTGCGGCAAAATATTCATATACCTAATATATTTCTAACCGTAATGCACGGTTTTCAATCCTTGTACTTTTTATTAATCGACTATAAATAACTGATTTTCTAACGTTTTTATTATTGGATTTCATTTAACTGAAGAGATTAGTAGTTTTATTTTTCTACTGATTCCGGATGGTAACTTACTCCGATTTAGAGTGTAAGCTCGACTAACACTACGGAACAAAACGCAAAGTTTAACTCACTTGATCCTTTTAACTAAAACAACAAAACCTTATGTCGAACGAAGTGATTTTTCGTAAATATGGTCGTAACTATTTGTGCGAACAGATATTCTTCTCGGTGAGCGGGTTTCCCTCTTGAGACATCGAAGAAGGAACAAGTGAAGCGGAGAAGTTAAGGCGGCTGTTAAGGTTGAAGTAAAGCAACTGCCTATGGAGCACTGCACCAGACTGTACAAAGTGAATAACCCATAAAAAAAAAGTAATACAGATACCATAAAAATTGTCAGAAAAATGCGATTTATGCTGTGTATGAAGAAATGATGTATATCTTTTCCAACATTATAAAATAAAATATAATTTTTAATGTGAAAAAATAATATAGTAAAATAGTCTGTATTTTTAACAAAAGTTGACCATACTTCCATTCTGGATGCTTCATAAAGCAGAATTCGCAAGAAAATCTTCGTCATGGAACATCGTCATAATTTTTGCTATAATTGTGTGTAAGAATATTGTGATAATAATGTAGGAAATAATTTTTATAATTGGTTTTATCAGTGTACATTTGTCACAAACATTTAAGGGCCGAAACTGACGTAAATAAAGTTAATTGTAAATTGATATGATACATTAATTACTATTGTTTTATTACACATTATCACAGTAAATATTGAGACAATCTTTCTTGAAGAAGATTTTCTTGTAAATTCTGCTTTCCGAAGTATCCAAAACGGAAATGCGTTTAAATTTTATTAAAAATGCGGACTCCTTCGATCGATTATTTTTTTTATATTTTAAAAAAGTATATTTTAGTTAAATATTTTATAATGTTGAAAAATATTTACATTATTCTTTCCTATACAGCATAAATTACACTTTTCTGACCATTTTTATGGCATCTGTACTAATTTTTTTATGAGTTCTTCACATTGTACAGCCAGGTGCAGATCTCCATAGGCAGTTACTGTACTTCAACTTTAACATCGTAGTCTTGATAGCCAATGAGGGTGATTGATGTGATATGGAGCAGCGCCGGAATGAAAGGGCGGGGGAAACTGGAGATCCGCGAGGAAACCCGCCGACCAGGGGCATCTTCCGGCACAATTCCCACATTAGAAAACCCGAGTCAGCAAACATGCAGCAATACCGATATAGTTTAAAAACACTGATTTTCAGAAGAATAGACATCACGAACAGAGAGCTACTGACAAGCTATTTTCGCTGACTTCGACACGTTTCAACGATCACACTCTTGTTTCGACAACCAAATTTGTGAATTGGCAACCAAGTATCGACTTTGTTTTCTCTTCTGAAAAACTATTTACATTAAAATATTCCATTGTTTCTTCAAAAATTTTAATATCTTCCATTCGTGGTTTCTTCGGAGCTTTAAAACAAACCTTTGAAAAATCACCCCATATATTACGTGTTTAGTTATTTCCTAAATGTGGCACGTATCAAGCGTTTTGTACCTCTGTAAACACAGGCGTATCATATTTTTCGTTAAATTGAAGTTTTATCAATATTTTATTTATACATTATAATATTCATTTTATAATAAACACGAATAAATACAGTGCAAAAAATTTGTGTTGGTAGCGCCTAGTAAGAAATAGTTCTCGTGCAAAATAATATTACAACAGAGTGCGCAGGAAAACGGTGCTTGTTCCTGTGGTATAATTTTCCAGACTTAGTTAAACTTAGCTTGCACAAGGCCGGAGGAATATCCTGGAAGTAGAACTTTAGCAAGGCCTCAGAAAAGTGTGAAGTAGCCGTGAATGGATTATAGAAACAACTGCATACAATGAGACACGCGTGACAGCTAGGGACCACCTGTAAGTAGGCCACCGTGTGATTACGTGTAGACCCAACATCGCCAATACTTCTGTTTGTGTGTCGCCGTAAAGAAAATGCAGACACTTCCGGCAGCTTTCACTGCTCTATTGCTAATCTGCCGTTATCCATGTGGTTTGACACTCTGACAAGCAACCACTAGCTGCTCCAACGTACAGTCTGTTCACGGTAAAGTCAACACTTTTGAAAGCCCTCTCATTCGGAACAATAATCGATAAATACAATCGATTGTAACCGTAGACGTTAACTTCCAAGTGCAGTGGAATAGGCACACTGTGCCTATCACTTGGGTGGCAAAGGAAAAAAGTAACCAGGCAGTCAAAAGTGCTCACTTTACTGTGAACAGACTGCACCTCGAGTTTATGGTGTCCTATGTGCAGGCGCTCTCCGAATTGCACTCCAGTTTCGTTCGCCTTCGTTATATGCAACTTGTTGAACACGCGAGTATGTGAGTTTGCGAACTCCCGGCGCTGTTTTGCTGACTTCAATTCCAATTAAAAAATACTAGATGAATTTTCCGATCATTTTACTACTATAACATCTTGTTCATATTAACCCATAGATGCCGTGGTTTGAATTTCGACTTGTAGTTTAAAAAAAAACATCCTGTACTTAACGATTACATATTGCGTGTCTTTGGAATTTTGTTTCCTCCATGAAACTAGCCTTAAAATGGTTCAAATATTGTCACAGATGTGACAATCGTCCCGGAGACACGCAAACGATCAGATATCCGTTTTCCACACTTATAATGGGTCGCGTGTTTACTCGTCGTAGCTATTCCAGTAACAACCATTCTCTCTACGTGTCATCGGAACGTCACGCCTAGCGTTATCTATGTTGAAACATCGCACGGGCGCAATTTTAGCGTGATCGCTACGTGAAGTCCGCTGTGACAGTGTACTGTAAATTTCCACGCTATAGGCTGTTCACGGTAACGTGAGCGCTTTGAAAGCCCTGCTTAAGATTCACTTACATGCACGTTGTATATTCTCCCACCTTATGTAAGATTAACATTGTCATGGGGCTCATCATTTTGTTCATGCGTCGATCAAGTGCAAGCGTGTAATTATTATTAAAAAAAAATACTAAGCAATTTTACATATTTGCTCATTTTCACGCTTCGATGCATAACAAAAAAAAATAACAGAAAGAGACGGAAACAATTAAAGTCATCACAAATGGTTACCTAGCACTTTTTATTCGACGTTAGGATATCAAATCACTTTCCCTCCATGGTTACCAACTCCACAGGGAGCAAGTCACTCAGTGCACCCGATAAAATATGTGCAGGCAAGGGCAGTGAGTTTTTTTGAAGGTTGATTTCAAAAGTGATCACTTTATCGTGAACAGCCTTTACTGCCACGGATTAAATAGGCACACGAGTACGAAATGGGCCAAGGGACCCGCGAGGGGCCACACGTATAATTCGTAAGCGCAGCTCCTCTCAGGGCCGTCCAGCTCTATAGGACGAACATCAGCAGTAGAATAAACTTGCGCGCCAACCGCTGGAAGCGCTAGCAGTAGCATGCAATGACTTTATTTTTTATAGGCATATCAAATGTTTATTTTGAAATTAAAAAAAAAATGTCGCCGTTAAAATAGTTTCGAATCGTACGTGTTCATTTCGGATTTCGTGGCCTGGCAACACCCTATTACTTGCCACTGTTCTTGGTGTAAATTATTGCGCAATGCCATTTTTTTTTGTGCTCTTGGGGTATCAACAAAACAAACCAAACACTGGTTGCTAGTGAAATATACGGCAAGACTCGCCACGTCAGAAATTTGAGCTCCTAGACGAAATTATTGTTAATATCTATCATTTGCAACAGCAGAATGTTTATCCACATAACAAAGCCCCTCAGCGCCGATGCAGTTCCTTCGCAATACCTATAAGGTAAGCGTGGTGGTTTGTTCAAAACATGAAACAACGTGATGCTTGAAATTGCCAATACACCCGCATTTGTTAATATTGGGAAAAATGTGCTCAAAGATTTTGTTAGGTACAGTGCAACGACTGGACGATATAGGAATATTCATTCAGAGTAATACAGCTGCTCACAGGGTAGAGAATGTCAAGACTGGTGTACCAGTGTCAAGTTATGCTGCCACGTTGAATTATTGGATACGCTTTAGCTACGAGTAGGGCCTATAATGTATTTATCATTAAGTAGTCGTGTAAAGTAGCTAATGTTCTAGGAGAAACCCGATAAAGGTGTTCTGGGGGGTCTATATGCAAGTTGCTCACCAGTGCCTCTAAAAGAGTGCAGATGGAAAAGAGAGAAGGAAATCCAGTGCAGCTACAATCCTGTGCCATTAAATATCCCGTAATGGAGAAGGCTGTGAAATTAAGGGAAATTGTAGGGTTTAACTCGGAAATTGATAGAAACGAAACCTGGATATAAGGTTAGGTTCTGTTCGATAGTGTACGCACAAAATAGGAATTCCATTATGTAATTTAAGACCTATGCCAAAAGTTACTTAACCAATTTAAAGTTGCCATAGATGTAGAATTAGGTGATATACATTGTTGAATTATTGTACTTTTTCTAACATGTTCTTAGGTAACTCGTAGTTTTCCGGGTTAGATTATCTCTAACCTAATTAAACACTTGAACACAGGTTTTTAAGTGACTAAGTTCTTTCAGTATGAATCATTTGAATGGTAATATATATACTAGAGGCTCATATGAATGAAAGGTTTTCAATACAATTTAATGTTATGTAGTGATTGCACTATTAGCACTAACACATAATGTCGTGGTTGCATTAATGTATTTTCATTACAAGATAAGATTTACAATAGAGGGGAAGGTTATGAAGACGAGGAAAATTGTGGGGTAAAAAATCATATTAGTTAATCAAAAATAACTGATCATGCAAAGAAACGAATTATTTTGTTTTATTAAATACGATAGAAAATTGAAATTGCACGCAAAAACTGCATAACTCTTTCTCGAAGCGCGAGCCGCACCAATACCTGTTTCATTTATTTCACCCCAAATTGTAACATAAAAGATTACAATAACTTTTGGGTAAACTGTAAAGCAGATAAATCGATGGGGCCCTTCGCGCTCGATCTGCTCGTGCTTCGGGATGCAGAGTGGCATAGATCTCCATAAAGGAAAATTTCTTACAAATCTGAGCCATCCTATATCCAGGATCGTCACTGCGAGCATGGAAGGGCACACAGATTTACTTGCTTTGTGTGTAGCTGGTAAAACTATATGAAGGAGGTAAAAATATGCGCGTCCTTCGCATTTGTTATCGTTCGAACCATGGGAAACAGAGTAACGCAGATCTAGCATGAATTCACATTTATAGAGCCACACTTTTCATTCCTTTTTACATTTCTTGTAATGTAATTGTTTACATTTTTTTATGAATTTTACCTCACCATTTTTCTGCTATGTATAGGTCTCACACTATTACAATTCTTAGCATGTGCTGAATATAACAATATGTCTATGCAATAGTGATTCAGCATGATTAGTACTGTTGGTATGCTGCATACCATTTTCCAGAAGTTTTTTTTTTTTTTTTCATTTATTTAGAATGACCCTTATTCATAATTACCACATTAGTTGAAGTTAAAATAGTGATTTTTCATGCATGACCTGCCATGTCTCAGACCAAGCATTTAATCTAGGACATTGTAGTCTGATGGCCATGCAGTTGAACATACGTATTGTTTTATGTTGTATTGTTCAAACATTATTTACTTAGTATATGCGAACAAATTTAAGTTAAATTTATTACGGAACAAAGGATGCAGCCCTGTTGTGACAATAGCAACTACAGTGTTACATATTATTGTGAGGATAGAATAAGTTGGAGCAGATGTTGACTGCATGGAGATAACTTACTGATGAAAGAAACTTAATTAGTGTGTGGGTACTTGAACCACCCAAATGTATTTCAAGTCTGATGTTTAAAAACTCACATAAACACAATTATAGTACACGTGTTTTGTATTGCGCCAAATTTTCCCCGGAAAAAAAAAAAACACACACTTCTTCTACAAAAAAAAATCGAGAATTTTTATTTGCAAAGGGGCTGCAGTTGTATCCAAATAAAAACAGCTTCATTTGTAAAATATTTAATTATAAACTCTCAACGAATTTTCTATTCTAGCATCTCCAAACAGAAAGACGTCTTCGAGATCCGAGAAATGGTTCACGGCGAATTGGAGCCCCGAACTCTTTCATGTGCGACGTATACGAAGCTATGCTCCGAGGACTTACGTTCTCGAGGATCTGAATGATGTTCCCATCCATGGTTGTTTCTACGCGGAGAAGATCCAGCCTACAAAGTTTCCAGAAGTGTATTTGTTCGAGAAGGTGCTGAAACGACGT
Source organism: Dryococelus australis (assembly GCA_029891345.1). Classification (NCBI taxonomy): domain Eukaryota; kingdom Metazoa; phylum Arthropoda; class Insecta; order Phasmatodea; family Phasmatidae; genus Dryococelus; species Dryococelus australis. Next base: position 88,796,114 of record CM057004.1, on the reverse strand, counting down.
AACGGAAAGGCGTACGTCAAGTGGTGGGGTTTCCTAGCCCGCTTCAATTGCTGGGTCGCTGAAGCGGACATCGAGCAGTGAGCACCGAAGATTACCAAAAAAAATATTTTTTTTTGCTGAACATTTATATTTTATTATGTGTGCAATAAAGTTTATGTAAAAAATATGATGTTTTATTTATTTTATTAAAAAATTCTCCGCTTTATATAAAAATTATTTTTAATAAAAATACTCACATTTAAGAATAAGGTAAATAAAACATTAAACATGACAGTTTACGTACTTTTCAGGAATGGTAAATGTCGCCATTCGGTACAGGCCGATAGCATGTGACATAATCGAGAAATTAACGCTACCTATATGTTGAAAATATAAACCAATATGAGGGTACCGACAACGCCACCTATACTTTAAAAAAGCAGAACAAATATGGCTGCCACTTGGTGGGTGAATTAATGCACTAGCGCCACTAGGGCGATGAAAACATATGAAATCCAATATGGCAGTCAAACGAAAGTGAGAGAAAAACTCCAGTAACGTATAAACAAACGACAATCGAAAAAAAAAAAAAAAACATTGTGGTGGGCTGCACCTACCAAGATGGCGACTGTGATGCATATCAAGATGGTAGATTACACTGACCAAAATAGCTCCCAACTGCACCTTTCAAGACGGCAATCGAACGAAGGTAAGAAACAGCCTACCAAGATGGCAAAATGAGTATGGGTGAAGGGGTACCTCCAATATAATAATTTCTAAAATAATTTTAATAATTAATATTTTTTAAATTTTTTAAAATAATTTTAATAATATTTTTTTATAAATATTTAGGATTTAAAAAAATGGGTTCAAGGTCACAAGTCCTCAGTCCTGCTCTCCTGGCTCGGAGTCACGGGTTCACCTATTCTAATATGGGGAAAAAAATAGGAAATTTTTAGGGAAATTTAGTAGATGTTGGAAATGAAAGGAAATTTTTTAGGAAAAAAAGAGAAACTCGAAGATGGCGGCCGATCGGCACATAGCTCCTGCTCCCCAATCCCTTGTCCACGAACCTACTAAATCATTCTACTACTAATAAACATATTTACGGCCACAACAAACATCCTTTGCGAAGTATACTATTTATTTACGTATACGGCATAATGATTAGCTTTATTATTTGGACGACAGAGTTTGTCTATTTTTATAACACCAACATTGCTATAGAAGTAAGGATGTCACGGTAACCCAAGGTATCGAATATTGATAGCTACGTACATTTGGATTGATGTACTCTTCTCGAGTTTCTTTGCTTGAAGCCTACTGTTATGTAAAGAACATTAGGTTTTATTCTGAGGTCCTACTTCTTGACGGACACGTTCTAGTCTTAGGCATTTTTTAAACGAATTTCACGATTATGCAATAACACGAGACCTAATAAGGTAAAAATAACACTGTAAATGTTTAATTAGGCGATAAAAAAAGCTAGGTCTGGATTGACACCGCATCGATCACAAAAACGCCCAGGTAGAACAGGCGAAGGCCAAGTGATGCGTCACAAAGGCAGCTTCTCAGATATTCTTGCAACAGCTCGGGGTTGCTATGTATCACTCTGTACCGTTAGAACTACTTTTGCTTGATACATAACAGCATCGTTGGCTGGCTGAGATGAATAAGTTTCAGTTCACACGTATCTCCGGTGCCGCTGCGTCGCCGCTGTGTACACTATCTACCAAAGAGTAATTGGGCACCCGTGGAAATAGGTAATTCAGTACGTCAGTTGACTTGTGTTGCACGGCCTTCGGCGTAGGACCGCTGGTGTTTGTTCGCGGTAGCATGAACACAAGAGGCCTAGTGTAACATTCTGGATAATGAAATGCTCCCAACATTGTGGCGTTTTTATGGAATGGACCAGTGGCGGCTGGTGACTTTTGAAACCGGGAGGGCCATGACGATCTTAACTCAGATAATTACAAATAGCATTTTTTTTAAAATAGGTACAATGATAAATAAATTGCGTACGACAGGCTTATGTAAGTGTAGTTTATGTAGCTAAATGCAATAATGAAGTGTGGTTGATTGAAGGAATATGTATCATCGCTCGATTTGTAATGGCCATCACACAGTGACAGCTGGTTGAAATCCAATCACAAGCACAGTCATCTGTTTAATTTAAGTTTGTGTAGGTTATATATGCCTTCCAACCAATACCTACATGGCGTGGCACATTACATGAAACGACGAGAGATAAGATAATAATAATTCTACTATACTAATGATGATAGCTTAAACATGCTTAAACAAATATTTTTAAAACTCAATACCAATTTTCATACAGTACATACAGAACGCATGTCAAATTTAAATTAGAGGATGAAAGTGGCATATCTTAATATATATGTAAACAAAATCCATTATTCAACCTGTACGCGCTATCTAACTAGTAATGGAGATTCACCTTACCATTCACAGGAAATTTTGTGGTATTATTTATTTGTTATGGATGTGATTGTTTAGTCTTTCAACTTTGTATCCCAAATGTTAAAAATATATTTACCGCATTGACGGTCCACGCAAGATCATTAGGATTCACTAGCAAATAAAATCTAACAAAACAACGCATTTATAACTTCACACCCGCTTAACCAGTCCGCGAAATTGTTTGTACTTGCGTTGAATTTTCGCGTATACGAAACCCTGCGTTTATCATCTTGGCTTTGTTGTTAACTTGTATTTTACTGTGTCTTTGCTGGTCCCAAATTCATTCTCGTTATTCAAAATTTTTGCCGTAATAAGGTTTTTAAAATGTTACTCACCGGATTATCCATTATTTTTTACAAGTTCACACGATACGACACAAAAAACATTTCAACTCTGCTTCCTAACAATGTTCATGGCTAGAGCTAGTAATTTTTCGTGAAAAAATATGAGTACACGGTAGACTTCAATACTATAAGCACCCAACAGCTGTTTCTCTATTGTCATTGGTTGCTGTCTGTTTGAGAAGGCGTTTTCATGTTAGACCGGGTCACTCAGAATTCGGCAACATCGGCACGACTTCTACGCGATTCATGTGCAGACAGTTAACACGTATCGGAAAGTAATTCGGCTGATCAAGATAGGTAAACAACCAAGCAGTGTTTCGGAGTACAACTTGTCTTGAAATCTTTTCGCACAATTTCGCTACCCCTACTCATGGCTCATCATTAACAACTAACTTATTCAGAATATCGCACTGTACGTTTGAAGCTCACGCGAGTTTGAACGACATCTATAAATAAAAACTATTTGAAATAAATACAAGAATTGTTAAGAAATGTGTTTAACAACTGCAAAAGAGCGGAGTGCGAAAGTGTGCCTACAAAACATGTAGTATATAACTGCGGAACACATTCTGTTAAACAGTAGAATTCGAAGTTCCAGTTTTGGTAGACTTGCCATGTCCCAGGCAACCGTTCTTTTGTTTGAGCAGGGGCGCGACCAGCTCTCTCTCCGACTTACAGCATGCGATTGGCTGAAAAGGGACGAGCCCCTGAAGTCTTCCCTCCCGCCCGTAGCACCTAGTCATTTGCTAGGGTCATCTCGGGGCGAAGAATCTGAAGCCCCACCACTCGACATTTCTAAAAACATTTCTCTCCTAACAAGTATCTCGTCCATCTCAAAAACATCGACTGCGAAATAATCTCCGTATTCGTACGCAGTATTATTTGCTGAGTAGTAGATAAGTAGAGGTCTGCGTTACTTCCAGGATGACAATGCCAGGTGCCATGTTTCAAGGGCTACTATGCAGTAGTACGCTGACAACAATGTTCGCCGATTGGACTGGCCCGCCCAGATCCCCGACCTCAACACTATAGAACATCTTTGAGACGAATTGGATCGCCGGGTGAGGGCTCGTCAGGCGCGGCCAAAATCCATTGCTCAACTCATTGCATGGTAGCAAGAGGAATGGTGACGAATCCCCGTGGATGTCCTGCAAACACTCGTACAGGGCATGCCAGACAGGGTGGCTGCTGTTATAGCCGCAAGAGGTGGCCCTACGAGATTCTAATGGGGTGACAACCACCGAGCAAACATTGTGGACAGGTGCCCAATTACTTTTTGGTAGATAGTGTAGTACTATGCTGTCAATCGGCCAATGCCTACATCCGGTTTTTTTTTTTTTTTTTTTTTTTTTTTTTTTTCCTGTGAGATAAGATGTTCATGGGCTTGCCGATGTTTTCGGATTTAGAACTCGTCATATAAGATGTGGAGAAGCATACTGAGTTTTAGGCAAAACGCTTTCGAAGAACTCCACAAACGTATTGTTACGTGGTGCAGCTCGCACTGGCCGCGAGCTCCCGCTACGGCGCGGTGACATTCTGTATAGAAGCTTAACCATAGGCTGTTCACGGTAAAATTAGAACTTTTGACAGCCCTGCTTAAGATCTACTTGTATACACGTTGTGTATTATCCGCCTTATGTAAAATTATCATTGCTATGGGCCTTATCACTTTATCCGTACGTCGGTAAAGTGAAACTGTGAAATTATTAGAAAAGTACATATTTTACAAGTCTGCTCATTTTTACACTTCGATGCATAAAAAACAGAAAGCGAGAGAAATAATAATAATAAAAAGTTATCAGAAATGGTTACCTAAAACCTTTTGTTCGACGTTTATATATGGAACTACTTTCTCCTCCACCGTTACCAACCTTATTGGGCACATGTCACTCATTGCACCCATTAAAATATATGCAGGTAGGGGTAATGACATTTTTCTAAGGTTGATTTCAAAAGTGCTCACTTTATAGTGAACAGCCTTTAATTGCCTTACCCATCATTACGGACATAGAACTACTAACGCAAATTTGTGCTATAAATATCTAAATACAACATATTATATAATACTTCATTCTCACTTTTTAATGACAGCCAGGGAACGCGCTGTAAAAAAGTTTCTGGTAAACTTCCTAAACTGTATTGGAAGATTTTGACCTATACATTGTATGGAAATATTACTACACATATGACTGCAAATATAGGAACGTTTATTATCATTACTATACAAAGTTGGCAACTCCCCTGCGTATTTGACTGTTTCCTGAGTAAATGCAGGAACGCTACCATGGATGTATGTGAAATAAGTACCATTTACACTTTCCCACTATATATATATATATATATATATATATATATATATATATATATATATATATATATATATATATATATATATATATATATATACACACACACACACACATTGATGTGGTAAATTTGCAAAAAATTTCTCAGAGTGCACACTTATTTACAACTAGGGAAAACGATTGCACAGAAGTATGAAATGCAATGCTTCTACAATGAAAACATTTTCAGTAATGACCCTGACTCTTCTGTTATGACACTAAAAAGAGAAATTTCTGTATAAGAGGTGACACAGCCTCCTAAGTCTGTGCTAACGTGACGAAGTGGTCGAACCTATTCGTCTGTAAGTAGAGGACTTTATTTTTCAATATTTCTGCTGTCTGATTTGCATGGTTATGGTTGATTCACCATATTTTTCTTTTTTTCGTTGTTTAGTTTTTGTTTCGATAGATAAAATTAATGAAATCAAACAAATTCTTGATATAATTAAATTTTACTCCCAAAACAACGAAACACGGCGATAACTTTGATCACGTGTCTTAATCAAAGCGTCATAATTCTATTCCCGTGTGCAGACTACGAATTTGTTAACACTTAGCTTACTAACCACGGACAACACTTATATACGGCAATTAACAACACCACCATTTATATATATATATATATATATATATATATATATATATATATATATATATATATATATATATATATATATATAAAAAAGGCTTTTGAATAATTTCTCCCCTATTATCAAATAATTTTGTTTTATTTTAAATTGTAATCAATCTTTCTCTTTCTACTGAAGAAAAATGTAATTGCACTGTATTTCTGAAATGCCTACTTTAACTCCTTTATCGTGTTTAATACTGTGTGTTATTTGTGTCTGTATTGTATGTTACTATGTATGCAATCACAAACTGCCAAGATGTTTTTTTTTGTGCGCCATTTCCCCTTTATGAACAGGGTTGTTCGTGGGAAATTGCAACAAATAAATAAAAAAAGGTCAAATTTATTTTTTGTGTCTTCTTGCGTTGTTAAATGGTTCTTCGATTTTGAAATCAACGTTTGAAAGATTCTGCAAATGCAGTACTCACAGTTATATTGGCTTTGATTGAGGAAATTTAGTTTCACACCTTTATAACTTATTTCATACCAAAACACAGTTGGGGAGGGGCTTAAATAGGTTATCCTATTATATAATAGGACGATCTCTGTTTGTCTGTCCCTCTTTAATACGTCTAAGACCCTTGAATCTCAACAGACGTTCTTCAAATTTTGCAGAGCGAATCCTCAGGATCAAATACAGGTCAAGTTCGAATTTCAATTTTTCAATTTTTTTTTTCCTATGGAAGTTTTGTATTAATGCATAGAGATTATTGCATAGAGATATGAAGGTAATGGAATATTATCCTTGTTTACTCTAAATTTCTCGCTTCAATGTTGAGTTAAATAAGTGGGGCCACTGTGGTCAAGTGCTAGAGCGATCCCAAGTGGGGCCGCAGTGGCGCAGTGGATAGAGCGATCCCAAGTGGGGCCGCGGTGGCTTAGTGGATAAAACTATATCAAATGTTAAGTTAAATTCACATCATTTTTTTTTTCCAGTCTTTGTATGATAGCAAAAAAAGGTCACGGGCTGGGCCCCTAGTACTTTTATAAACACATGTTACTGTGACATGTTTATTTTTCTAACAATTTCACAGTTCCCCTGCACGGAGAAACAGTGAACTTCGATTACGTCTCCGCAGTACTAAAACTACCATTAATTTAATTTTATTTTTAAAAATAACATTTTCAACTGAATCTGAGTAATTTGTACACAAAATTTTTTTTCTTCTATACACGGTTAAGTGCTGTTTCAAAAAACTGCTACATCCTGCAGGCATACGTATCACTGGGTGGCACAGTCATAGGCCTGATGTATCCGAACTACAGCTGGAGAATTATTCTCGTGAATTTATACAAACATTTGTGTAGACTGGTAGTTTTTTTTCAAGGGATGGTGACCATTTCTAAGATTCTTTACTTTTTCGGGAACTTGGTATTTACCAAGTAAACACTGCAATAAGATGAGTCGCCGCGGCAACCCCCATCGATTGTAGAAGAGGCTGAGTGGGTGGCACCGCTGTACCAGTGCAGAAAAAAAAAGAACGCTTTCTAAGCTCAGTAGTTCTCGACGCCTAGGCTAGGATCCACGTGGAAGTGAACCATTCACTGAGCCATTGAGCGAATGGGTAAATAGATTTGGGCGACTCTTAACAGCTAGCTCCAGAGAGCTGATGAGGGTGATGGAGGTGAGTATGGAGCAGCGCCGGAATGAAGGGGCGAGGGAAACGGGAGATCCCCTAGAAAACCCGCCGACCAGCGGCATCGTCCGGCACTATTCCTACATGCGAGGATCCGGGAGCGACCAGGTCGGGGATTGAACCCGGATCGCCTACTTGGGAAGCGGCCCCGGAATACACAGCAATTGCCACATAGCTCGTGATGACATAAGAAAGACAACGCAGATGAACATCGTGGTTAGAATAAACGAAAACGTTCACAAAACTCGAACTGATATCCAATGAATTATTAATTAGCTCTTTACAACATATAATTCTTACTTGTTTCGGTGCGTTTTGTTAAACCATTATATTTTTTTCTCAACGGCGTATGTCCATTTTTTCTTCATTCAACTACTTATTATTCAAAGAAATCATATTTTCCTCTTTCATGTATCATTTTATTTGAGCTGTTTTAAAATTTCGACTCTTGGCTTTACAAAAAAAAATAATTTAGTGCCGTCATATTTTGTGTGTAGCAGAAACGTTATCTTCCCTTTATATTTCCAACTCTTTCAGACACAATCATATTTACTGTTTCAGGTGTTGCAAATAAAACATTTTATGATACGTGCCATGTTGTTACATCACCGGCCGCCATATTTTTTCATTAAAAATTTCCCATTTTTCCTAAAAAAAAAATTCCTAAAAATGTCTCTCTTTTCCTGGAACAGGCGAGGGGAACTTGTGACTCAGGGTAGGGATCAGCGACCCAGCGGCCAGGAGAGCAGGACCTATGACCTTAGACCTCTGACCTTTAAAATGCAAAAATCCGAAAAAAAAAATATTTAAAAAAATCTCAAAAATTTATTATTAAAATTATTAAAAAAATTACTTAAAAACCTACTAATTTTTTTTTTAAACTTCCATTTCCGAAAGTTTCTCCAGCACCACGTCCAGCAGACGACTGCCTCCCTCATCCCCACTCCCCTCAACTATACTCATTCCGCCATCTTGATTTTTTCGTTCGTCATTTATTTATACATTACTGGAGTCCACCGTCTTGGTAGGTGACCTCCATTTTGATAGCTGACGATTGTCTCGGTAGGCGACCACCATCGTCGTAGAGATCACCCATTCGCCATATTGGAAGCCAATGACCATGACCCTAACCCCATGGCCCTGAAAAAAAGCTCCAGAAAATTACCTAAAAGTCAACAAAAATATGATATTACAGACTACTACCGCCATATTAGATGCAGACTACCTCAACCTTAACCCCATGACCTTGAATGACCTTGAAAACAAAAACTCAAGAATAATCCATAAAAGTCTAGAAGCATAATACATAACAGACTACTGCCGTCATATTAGATGCATATAACCCTGACCTTAACCCCATTACCTTGAATGACCTTGAAAACAAAAACTAAAAAAAAAAAATACATTAAAGTTAACAAGCAGAGTACATTACAGATCACTACCACCATATTATATGCAGGTGACCTTGACATTGTATGTTTATGTGACTAAACCAGGCCCATGATACTAATAGCGGCCACATGCACAAGTATGTTATAATCATGTTATGAATCTGCATTTGTACAAGCATAATTGGCGTTAAATTAAATTTCAATACTGCCAGGCTCTGGAGACATGAAATGTACGAGGGTAGCTAAGACGATAATTAATAGTTCTCTTCTCAGACACCAATCCTCACCAATCCTCACAAATTATCAACAATCCTCACCAATCCTCAACAATCCCAATCCTTCGATCAATCTTTAGCTATCCATGGGCTTGTCTGCTGCTTCTATCCATACATATAAGAAAAAACGATTCTCCTACTGTCTCCAAAATTTGTACATGTCTGCAGAATTAATGTCTGTGTATGCAATCATTAGGGATAGGAACATTTCGCGAGTTAATTTCAGGACAAAATAGACGTCAAACACATGTGCACTGAAGTTGACTTAGCGACTGGATCGCAGTTTATTAGACACGCCCTGGACGACTCTGATACAATAGCAGGCTTGCAAGGAAACAAGTAGCAAGTGCCATACTGCCATATGTGTGGAATAACACTGGCTACCTTATGTGGCAGCAGGCAATGAACAAACATCTGAGGCTCGCGTATACACATGACTGTGGAGTTTAGCCTACAGGTCATTGAATTCGCGAATTTTTCCTAACCCTAGCAATCAGCTATCCGTGCATTTTATACTTAAGTCTTTATTATTATATTTACAGATTTTAACGATTATAAGCGAGTGATCATAGCACCACTTTAAAGTTGTGAGGGATAAAAGGATACGACGCAAAAATAATATTTCAAAGAATTATTTTATAATAATTAATTATTATTTTATAATTACATTTTCAGAAGAAAGCAGTTCATCACATAATCTGATATAGGCCCGGTCATTGAGTTCTCTTACAATCGAGACCACCTCTTTCATGGTCGAGTAATCCCTACGTTGTTGCATATCGAGCAAATATGTAAGTCCGTCTACAAGTTTGTTGGGATCATCGGTAAACATATCGTCAGTGTATTCGGTGTCTTCTGCCTTCTTCGCATCACTTGTCGGAGGAAACTCATTGAGGAAATGTGTGGGACCGTCGAGGGAATAATCATCCTCTTCAACACTATCACTGTCGTCATAGTCATCATCAAATATCAATGCTATCTTCATGATCATCTTCACTTACTGCTTGATCATAAATATCATGTTTACTTTTCTTTGTAGCAGTATTTAGTATCTAGAACTGATGGTCGTTTATTTTGAAGATTTTCTAGTTCATGCGAATGTCTTGCATGTGTACGTTTTGCACAAACCGACTCTACTGCACTCATTCCCTCTTTAGCATTAACTGTCTCGTCATAATCGTCTGCGGAAACAGTACCCATCGATGTATCAGGAGGTATTGATGACATCACTTGTTGGCTCCCCGTAGACGAACCCTTGCAGATCTTCCTTCATTGTATCATCTTGCAAAAGTTGCATGCGACCACTGTCGTATTGCTTCATTGCACAAAAAGGTATCTTCGTACAGGCCTTTCTCTCATGTCGTCGAGCATTTTGACCATAGGTGAACACTCGATTGCAGAATCGATACTGGAGACAACCAGTTAGCGGTGATGCAGGTCGCAGTTCCATGTTAGTTGAGGTCAAAGGAAGACTAGCGTTCTCGCAATTCATCTTTGCGGTGTAGCGAGAGAGTGCTTCCAAATCGCTCTTTACCTCACGAAGTTAGAACATCAGATGTCATTTTTTTCAATGTAAATGAGGTTATTCTAGCAGTAAAGAGTCTATTTTGTGCCCACAAAAGAATTCCCCCCAAATAAAATTTATATGTAAAAAAAGAAAGCACTCTGAGAAAACGCATATACTCGTTCGAACAAGAAAACACTCAGGTACTTACCTAACAAAATTGTACTTAAGTATGCTTGTAGGTTTGTAAGTATATAAATTTTAAAGTAAATTGAAAACTATTTTATTTTTCAATGTTTATATGTAGACCTACCTACATACATATTGAAAGTTAAAATATTTTTATATTCCCATATGTATAAATTAAATTTGAAATAAATTTATATTCCAATATTTATATAATTATAAATTTATATAATTTATATAATAATTTTAATTATTTTTATATTCCCCTCGCCTGCTCTGGGGAAAAAAGAGGATTTTTTAGGGACAAAGGAACATTTTTAGGGTATTTAGGTCGATTTTGAGGAAACAAGAGACAGTTTGAGGGAAAAAGATGGCGGTCTCGTGACGTAACAACATGGCGGCGGCCGAATCCTGCCATCCTATGCCCGATGCCCTTGGCCACAAACATACGAAATTCTACTACTCGCAAAATTTTCCAATCCCTATGCAATTTGACTAAATTAAAATTTATGAAAGTATTTTGTTGATATAATAGTGGTTGTCATATAATAATTAACTCTTTCAGACCCAGTGCACACAATTGTGTACATTACCCACATGTACGTAATTTTTGGCCTGTACTGCACATTGTGAAGTTCAGTGGCCAATGATTTTACTTGTGGGTAGATTCGTAAACCGCCTTACTAGTTCCAGTCATAATTGGTTCATATTAAAGTATCTCAACAAACCGCTTACAGCTCATTGGCTCTGACAACAAAACAAGTCTTGTGTCGACTTAAGTACAGTACGCATCATAACATTTTTTGTTTGCAACACCTGGAACCGTAAATTAAACTGGAAATGAAAGGATTAAGATGTAACCAAACACGTTCATCACTACAGACCATGTGACTTTGACAGTTGTGTAGGATTGGGGTAGGTCAATGTTGGATACATGCGCAGAAGACGAATAAGCGGTCTACCTCTTATTAGTCTGTGGGCTGTACTCGGAGAGGAATGCGGGCAGGGAATTTCCTTCCACACCGGGCGGACAGTTGGCAGCGCGCGCGCGTCCTTGGAGCGGCGAAATGGCAGCCAAGTCGTTGCGGCGCATGCGTTGTGTGGTACGCCATTCGCCGACGCTCCGCAGACCCGTCGAAGAGGTAAACAGACCGACAGCTGAAGACCGCGCGGCGCGCGTTCCTGTTCCCGTTAAAGAAGAACTGTGCGACATGTCGCTGAAGTTGGCGTGTGCTTCAACGCTGCTGTTGCTGCTGCTGGCGGACCACTTGCAGTCAGGTACGGTACGAAGTGATATAGGCGGAGACCTGAAAAATTCGCAAGTTCAATTACCTGCAGGCTAGACTCTACAGTACTATGTGCAGATGTGCCGATGTCAACTGTGAATTGGTTGTCTGCTGTCACAGTGGAAGGCGACGATTGTGCCAGCGTTCTCCAGGAGGTGTCAAACACCGTGTGGACCAACGGCTTAAGTTATATACACACGTGTTTTGAATTCTAGCTTGCCCCAAAATGAATCCGCGAATTCTTCAGGTCTCTAGATATAGGTAAAGGCCAGGCTATAATTGCTATAAGCACATCACCAACACAACACAGTGATACACGTAAGAGTTAAACCGCTTGTTTTCAGTTAGAGTGGCTACAATCAAGCATAGCGATAAGCACTTACCTAAGCACCGTTACAGTAACAAGGCGAGTTCAACTTGGTTTAACTTGTTGCCATCTCCGTGCGTCAATATTCAGCCAATCAGAAGCCTTGACACACTACGTTATCAAATGAAAAACTTATTTACGAATCAAGAAAGTGTGTACTTTGACTTCATTTCTCGGGCAGATATTTTCTTTTGTTTATTTCTGGATAATCGTAAGTTTTGTAATCGTAACCACGGAAGTTTTGTAACGTTTTTAGGTGACGCTAATAGTAAACGTTGAAATGAAAATAATTTCTCATTTTAAAAAAGTCTCAGATCAATCGAAAACAGTTATTTTTTTGACAAAAAAAAAACCCGCCATAAACTTTACAGAACTTAATTTCTTCGGTACAAATGTAGCAACATGAACAAACTAATATTATTATTGTTATATCAGTTGTAGCCAGGCCACTGTGCATGTGATGTGTTTTGTATGTGCTTAACACTACAACTGTAAATGTGTTAGGTACGTGTCTATTGTAGCCCGGGCCTTAGTGCCGCGTGTATTTTTTTTTTCCCGCGAGAATGTTTGTGCGCTGGATAAACATCAGCATTCTACGTGCACGCAAGCAGGCAATCCGTGTGACGATACATTCTCAATTTGACCCGGGCCAATCAGAATTAAGTTACTCCGGCACCGAACTTCCGTGGCTGACTGGCAGACACTTAAAGACGAGCGAGAGTTCAGACCGTGCAACCACGAGAAGTGGATTTTAAACATACGTGTGTTCCGGTAAAACTATACGCTGTTCACGCTAAAATGAGCACTTTTTGAAAGCCCTGCTTAAGATTTACTTGTTTGCACGTAGTGTATTCTCCCGCCCTGTGCAAAATTAACATTGCCATGGGCCTCCTCACTTTACTTCATGCTTCGGTCACGTGAAATTATTAGATAAATAGTATTTTACAAATATGCTCATTTTTACTGTTAGATGCATTAAAAAAAACATAAAGGTAAAGAAATAATTTAAGTTACCACAAATGATATGCGACTTTAAAAAACGGAGCTACTTTCCCACTATCGTTGCCAACTTTACAGGGCACATGTCACTCATTGCGCCCTTTAAAATATATGCTAGCTCAGAGCAATAACTTTTTTCTAAGGTTGATTTCATAAGTGCTCACTTTATCGTGAACAGCCTTTAGTCGTGGAATATTCTCGCGGAAAACAGGTGGCCCTAGATACAGTTTATTCGCTGTAACTTCACACCTTTTGAATCAAACATTCGAAAATGCATCCCATGTATGATGTATTTTGTTGCTTTTTAAATACGCCCTGTATCACAAGCGGTATAGATTTCTCTCAACGAAAAAGTATTTTATTTATGGTCGTATAGAACTTATGCTTAACCCATAAATTATAATGTTGTGAATAGTAACGCGAGGGGAAATATAAATGTTGGCAATGCCTAGTAAGAAATAGTTCTCATGCAAATGCGGTGCGCTGTCCCTTGGGTTTAACTTTCTAGACTTTGTTTTCATAAAGCTGGAGTCTCAATACCCCGACGACCACGACACGACAACCCCGACACGACGAAATCTGAGTAGCAGCCATTGAAAAGCAAGGTCGCTGTGACAGTCCGACCAAATCGCAGCCCCGACAGCCCGAGAAAAGTAGATTCTATTCCTACTTTCCGTCGTGTCGGACTCGTCGGGGCGTGCAAAAATGTAAATACAAAATTAAAAAACAAAATTTCGTGCGTATTTCCCGACTGTAGTAAATAAAGTAACTTGCCGCCAAAATAACGCTCCTGATTGTTTCTAAATACTTTATATCTCTCTCGCATAAATTCGAATATTCTCAAAAGCAAAAATAATCATTCACTTTACCGCGACTTTTAAAAAGTAAATATTGGTTATTATGAGGATAACATGCCGTTTTAGAATTTTTCCAACAGCCAACTAACATACCTGTCGCGCAGATTTCGTCGGGGCATTGTGAACACTGAAAAAAAAAAAGTAATATGAAATTCCGTTGAGCTCCGACGTCATATCCGTCTGTCGTATCGTGTTCGTCGGGTTATTGCGACTCCAGTATAAGGCGGAGGAAGAGCTTGAAAACAAAACATAAGCAGGGTTTCAGAAAAGTTGGCAATAACCGTGAATAACCTATACTCTCCACGACTTCATCGACGTTAATGCCTAAGTACAAGTATAGAATGGCTTTAATCCTTTCAGACACACTTTAATATACGGTTTCAGATGTTGCCAACAAAAATCTTACGATGCATGCTGTACTTAAGTCGACACAACACTTGTCTCGCTGCCCCAGCCAATGAGCTGTAGACTATATGTTTTGCTACAGTAACATGAACCAATTACGACCTAGACCAGTTTAGGCAGTTAGCGAATCATGTACGGACAGATGAGCTCATTGGTCATTGATCTACGCAGCGTGCAGTAGTCCAAACATTATCTATAGGCTGTTTACGGTAATGTGAGCACTTTTGAAAACCCTGCTTGTACGCACGTTGTGTATTCCTCCGCCTTTTATAAAATTTACATTGCTATGGGACTCATCACTTTATTTATGCGTGGAATTATTAGAAACGTAAATACGTTACAAATCTGCCCATTCTTATGTTTAGACGCATTAAAGAATTAGAGAAGAAAATAAATAATTTCAGTTTGCACAAATGGTTACCTAACACAATTTATCTGACGTGAATGTATGGAACTATTTCCCATCCATCATTACCAACTTACTGGGCGAATGTCACTCGGTGCGCCCATTAAAATATATGCATGCAGCGGCAGTGACATTTTTCTAAGGCTCATTTCTAAAGTGCCCACGTCATATTGAAGAGCCTTTACACGTGCGTAATGTACACAGTTGTGTACACTGGCTATGAATGGGTTAAATGGAGCAATTTGCTTGACTGTACAACACGCACAACTCACATTTAAAGTAAGTACAGACGCTACCACAATTGTTACATAAGTACGATTTAAGTTGCGTACCTATGAAAGAAGAAATCATTTACTTTGTAACAGAATTATTATTTGGCAGGGATTTACTTATTTCAAGCTATTAACAGATTAAAGGTTGCGAGTTAAAAGCGTGTTTCAGTTATGTGCTGTTGAGAAAGCACATTTCACTAAAAGAAAAATAGTATAACTACTCAAGCAAGACGAGTATTATTATTGCTCAGGTTGTATGTAATTGAAATTTTGTCAAAATTTATCAAGCATTTCTAGTAATTAATTTGTTTCAGCCACCATGCAAGTTATAATTTTTATAACTGAAATATACGTACATGGAGAGAATTATATGTATATATATATATAAGTAAATATTAGTGCTATTTGCAAAATTTGTTTCCTGAAGCATACAAAATCTAAATTCACTCAAATTTTGATTCAAAATAGACTCTTATTAGGCTATTTATTTTTTGAACATTTTATTAAGTAAATCATAGAAAAACATTTTTCAGTTTTACAAAATATGTATTTTTTATTTCATTCGCAACGTA
This sequence comes from Dryococelus australis, assembly GCA_029891345.1. Classification (NCBI taxonomy): domain Eukaryota; kingdom Metazoa; phylum Arthropoda; class Insecta; order Phasmatodea; family Phasmatidae; genus Dryococelus; species Dryococelus australis. Next base: position 88,780,180 of record CM057004.1, on the reverse strand, counting down.
ACACTTTTCAGTCACCATGTCCTCTATCCGGGACGTTGCATATGAAGGGGTTTGGATGGTCTGCACTGTACACAGCAGAACATATCTTCTAACGAGGAAGGTTCCCTACGTGTGGGAGATATCATTCACTGCTGAGACTATGTTCCGTAGCGTCATACACAATTGCTGCCAGTTAAACAAAGCACATATATATATTTATATTGGTCCCGATGTAAGACAAAGCGTCGGGTCGTCTGGATATCAGCACAGTTCAGAGCAAAAGATTTGTTTGTTACAGCGCCTAAAATTATATATCTATTTTTGGCTGGAAGGGTTAAATCGCACTTTTTTGACAGTTTCGGCAGTGCATGTAATACTTTTTAATGGACTCTGCATGTTGTACAGTCGGGTGAAGTTCTCTACTGAAAGTGACTCTATTGCTACATAAGGCAGGATTTACAACAGCAGTCGCGTCCGTCCGTCATATATTCGTCCGTCTCCCAGCCGAGCGATTTAAAACTGAACTTCGTACGTCCGTCGAAAGTTCATTGCTGCAAACTAATAAAACAAAACTGTTTACAAATAGGAAAAAATTCTCCACTAAAAGTGAAAATATTTTGCGATATTGTGTTTCTAAGTACTAAATCCAAACCATACACGAACGTAACGGAAATTAATCGCCGTAAAGAAAATTTTAATAGCACATAAAGCATCATTTTATTATTTTTACTATTGCAAAAAAAAAGGAGCTCGTGTTTCCAAACGTAATTATCAATTAATCTTCAGGAAAAATGTAACTGAATTCCATTTTACAGTTACATAAACAAACATGTGAAAACAAAAGACAGCTAAAACAAAACACTGCACATGTCACTCAGCCTTGTAAAGAACTTGGGATGAACGAGTAACAAAACGTGCAAGTTTAGAAGGCTGTAATTTCATCCGTTCGTCCGTCAAAAGTTAGAGCTTGCCAAGGTTTCGACGGACGGATAGAATTAATGGCCACCCCCCCCCCCCCCTGATTGGCTGTTGGTAACGTGATCGACGGACGGATGACGAACGGACGCACGTGACGGGTCGTTGTAAATCACGCTTAAGGCCGGAGCCGTCTGAGGCCCCTGAGGCGGGGGAGCGACAAGGTCCACACTGCCACACATGAACCCGGGGTACATTAGTGGCGTTCATGCACAGCACGGCACTAGAGGCCGCAGTCGTCCCCGAGGGTCGAACTGATCCGTGGGTTTTTGTACGCATCTTTGGAATGAATGGTAGCATGCCGATATCATCGCGCAAGCAGCACGTAGTTGCAAACACAAGTACAGCGCGGGCCAGACAATTGCGTGATCGCAACACCTGAACGCAGAAATAAATGTGTGACCGAACCGGTGCGAGCTATCACGGAGTCGCAGATTTTAAGAATGTTTCAGAGTTCCGTAACATGATAATAGGGACGATAACTTGTGAAGAGTAGCAATTTATTTGAAAAATAAAATTATTTACCATACCATATTTTTATCGTAAATATAAACATTCTAACTTTTAATTTCGATTCGTACAAATGTCAAAACGTGAAATATTAAGTGGATCAGTACTATAACGTAGTAACATTTCGTCTTAGCTACTTAACGCAATACATACATTTGTACTCCAAAAAGTATATGTTTGTGGGTTTCGGGATTATAAGCTACTGAGCCTTCAAGCCTTGTATAGTTGTATAAGTCAACGCACTGTATATATATATAATCACACACATCTGTCCCGCATGTTCGCGAAAGAATTGCGTGCGAAGGTCGAGCATATTTGCGTGTAGCCTAGTTCAACCCAGTGGTACAAAGTTAAATACGATACTGCACGTTATATATATTATATATATATATATTATATATATATATATATATAAATTACGCTTTTTTCACAAAAGTAGAGACAAAATCATTTTCGTGTGAAAAAGACTACACCTATCGAAAAAAAATGTATTTGTTTATTTATAAAATTAAGTGAAACTCATTACAAGGATTTCAAATAGAGATAACTTACAGCCTATTATTTAGGCCTTGCCATTTCAGTGAATGGTAAAACTGTGCGATTTGCCCAATTATTTGAAAGTTTTATCTACACTTGCGTCTAGAAACTTAAACACACCCAAAGCGTTGTCGGGACTCGATTCCAGGACTTCGCGGTTCCAATGTAACGCTATAGCGATACCGACCTCAGAGATCACATGCACGCAATGTACGTACAGTGGATAATGAAAGTGTCACAGTATTTCACTGAAGTGCTATCCTATTACTGAATAAAATTATGAGTTTTAAAATAAATATTAGAGTTTTTTACTCAGTGGCGAATTTTCTTGTCTGTGTAAATACTGAATGGATTTTTGCAACTAAAAATTCCAATCTCGGTGAGGAGGAGAGGGTTGGGGAGGGGGAGTTAGCGCAGCCTATAGAACGCTCGCCTCCCACCAAGGCGAACCGAGTACGATTCCCGACAAGGTCACTCCGGATTTTCGCACGTGGGAATCGTGGGGGTTTTTCTTGGGGATCTCCCGTTTACCCCGCTCTTACATTCAGTCCACATTCGCTTCGCTTCACCCTCATCGGCTCTCAAGACCTGGTTGCGTGAGCAAGTATTTTCGTTTCAGGTTCGTTTGCGCCGCTATATTTGAGAAACTCGGAGCTATGTGCCTATAGGCTGTTCACGGTAAAGTGAGCACTTTTTAATGCCCTTTTAAATTTTTCCTTTCATCCAATTTCCATCTTCCTGCTGCTTTTTTAATATAAACATTGCAATGCGACCAATAAATGCAGTGTATACATTTAACCACCCTCAAAATTTAATTCCTGAGGTTGCGATAAGATATATTTATTAGTGGTTAATGCCTGTTGGAAGGGCCTTAAAAGTGCTCACTTTATCGTGAACAGCCTATATTATGAGTGGGCAAACAATAGCAGGACAAGGGGATAGTTAAACGTAACAGTTTCGCCATTTTGTTTTACAAAATTTTTTTTTTTAAAATTCAGTATTATAAACTTAACTTCCACAAGACGATTGTCTTTAGAAACTAGGAGGATATTATGTACGAATTCAATGGTTCCTGACAGATTTTTAACATATAGTTTGTGTAACTAAAATATAAATATAAAACCGCTGCTCGGAAGATTATAGTTATAACTTTAACTCGTAATAAAACTCTAATTGAAATAGTACTATACTGATTCCTATAAAATAAGTTTCTTCGTATAGTTAATGATAATGGGGCCATGCAGTGCTGTAAAAACAATGAATTAAGTGCTAAAACATTTGACTGAATTAAGCCATACAATTTGGGCATGTTCTAAATATCGATGCTCCAGGGAGAGATGAAATGACCCGGCCATGTCAATGTTTGGCTCTTAAATCCCAAAGGCGCCATTCACAAAAAAAAACAATGTGAAATGTTCCCTCGTCCCTTCTCCCACATCACGTCACAGGGCGTTAAACAAAGGGCGAACCCTTTCGCTCCCCCTCGGGCCATAAAACATGGTTGTTTTCCGCGTTCTAAAATTAGCGTCGTGTGTACGCGGTGCCGCTTAGTAAGTAAGAAGAAAGCGCATGTCTTCAAGTCGCCCACTTCGCGTGCTGGCATGCCAAACGGTCTTGAAAGAACCCGGCCCGTGCATACAGCATTCTAAAATTAGCGTCGTGTGTACGCGGTGCCGCTTAGTAAGCAAGAAGAAAGCGCACGTCTTCAAGTCGCCCACTTCGCGTGCTGGCATGCCAAACAAGTCTTGAAAGAACCCGGCCCGTGCATACAGCGTTCTAAAATTAGCGTCGTGTGTACGCGGTGCCGCTTAGTAAGCAAGAAGAAAGCGCACGTCTTCAAGTCGCCCACTTCGCGTGCTGACATGCCAAACGGTCTTGAAAGAACCCGGCCCGTGCATACAGCGTTCTAAAATTAGCGTCGTGTGTACGCGGTGTCGCTTAGTAAGCAAGAAGAAAGCGCACGTCTTCAAGTCGCCCACTTCGCGTGCTGACATGCCAAACGGTCTTGAAAGAACCCGGCCCGTGCATACAGCGTTCTAAAATTAGCGTCGTGTGTACGCGGTTTCGCTTAGTAAGCAAGAAGAAAGCGCATGTCTTCAAGTCGCCCACTTCGCGTGCTGGCATGCCAAACAGTCTTGAAAGAACCCGGCCCGTGCATACAGCGTTCTAAAATTAGCGTCGTGTGTACGCGGTGTCGCTTAGTAAGCAAGAAGAAAGCGCATGTCTTCAAGTCGCCCACTTCGCGTGCTGGCATGCCAAACAGTCTTGAAAGAACCCGGCCCGTGCGTACAGCGTTCTAAAATTAGCGTCGTGTGTACGCGGTGCCGCTTAGTAAGCAAGAAGAAAGCGCATGTCTTCAAGTCGCCCACTTCGCGTGCTGGCATGCCAAACAGTCTTGAAAGAACCCGGCCCGTGCATACAGCGTTCTAAAATTAGCGTCGTGTGTACGCGGTGTTGCTTAGTAAGCAAGAAGAAAGCGCATGTCTTCAAGTCGCCCACTTCGCGTGCTTTTATGCCAAACAGTCTTGAAAGAACCCGGCCCGTGCATACAGCGTTCTAAAATTAGCGTCGTGTGTACGCGGTGTCGCTTAGTAAGCAAGAAGAAAGCGCACGTCTTCAAGTCGCCCACTTCGCGTGCTGACATGCCAAACGGTCTTGAAAGAACCCGGCCCGTGCATACAGCGTTCTAAAATTAGCGTCGTGTGCACGCGGTGCCGCTTAGTAAGCAAGAAAAAAGCGCACGTCTTCAAGTCGCCCACTTCGCGTGCTGGCATGCCAAACAAGTCTTGAAAGAACCCGGCCCGTGCATACAGCGTTCTAAAATTAGCGTCGTGTGTACGCGGTGTCGCTTAGTAAGCAAGAAGAAAGCGCACGTCTTCAAGTCGCCCACTTCGCGTGCTTACATGCCAAACGGTCTTGAAAGAACCCGGCCCGTGCATACAGCGTTCTAAAATTAGCGTCGTGTGTACGCGGTGTCGCTTAGTAAGCAAGAAGAAAGCGCATGTCTTCAAGTCGCCCACTTCGCGTGCTGGCATGCCAAACAGTCTTGAAAGAACCCGGCCCGTGCATACAGCGTTCTAAAATTAGCGTCGTGTGTACGCGGTGTCGCTTAGTAAGCAAGAAGAAAGCGCATGTCTTCAAGTCGCCCACTTCGCGTGCTGTTATGCCAAACAGTCTTGAAAGAACCCGGCCCGTGCATACAGCGTTCTAAAATTAGCGTCGTGTGTACGCGGTGTCCCTTAGTAAGCAAGAAGAAAGCGCATGTCTTCAAGTCGCCCACTCCGCGTGCTGGCATGCCAAACGGTCTTGAAAGAACCCGGCCCGTGCATACAGCGTTCTAAAATTAGCGTCGTGTGTACGCGGTGCCGCTTAGTAAGTAAGAAGAAAGCGCACGTCTTCAAGTCGCCCACTTCGCGTGCTGACATGCCAAACGGTCTTGAAAGAACCCGGCCCGTGCATACAGCATTCTAAAATTAGCGTCGTGTGTACGCGGTGCCGCTTAGTAAGCAAGAAGAAAGCGCACGTCTTCAAGTCGCCCACTTCGCGTGCTGGCATGCCAAACAAGTCTTGAAAGAACCCGGCCCGTGCATACAGCGTTCTAAAATTAGCGTCGTGTGTACGCGGTGTCGCTTAGTAAGCAAGAAGAAAGCGCACGTCTTCAAGTCGCCCACTTCGCGTGCTGGTATGCCAAACAGTCTTGAAAGAACCCGGCCCGTGCATACAGCGTTCTAAAATTAGCGTCGTGTGTACGCGGTGTCTCTTAGTAAGCAAGAAGAAAGCGCATGTCTTCAAGTCGCCCACTTCGCGTGCTGGCATGCCAAACGGTCTTGAAAGAACCCGGCCCGTGCATACAGCGTTCTAAAATTAGCGTCGTGTGTACGCGGTGCCGCTTAGTAAGTAAGAAGAAAGCGCACGTCTTCAAGTCGCCCACTTCGCGTGCTGACATGCCAAACGGTCTTGAAAGAACCCAGCCCGTGCATACAGCGTTCTAAAATTAGCGTCGTGTGTACGCGGTGCCGCTTAGTAAGCAAGAAGAAAGCGCACGTCTTCAAGTCGCCCACTTCGCGTGCTGACATGCCAAACAGTCTTGAAAGAACCCGGCCCGTGCATACAGCGTTCTAAAATTAGCGTCGTGTGTACGCGGTGCCGCTTAGTAAGTAAGAAGAAAGCGCACGTCTTCAAGTCGCCCACTTCGCGTGCTGACATGCCAAACGGTCTTGAAAGAACCCGGCCCGTGCATACAGCGTTCTAAAATTAGCGTCGTGTGTACGCGGTGTCTCTTAGTAAGCAAGAAGAAAGCGCATGTCTTCAAGTCGCCCACTTCGCGTGCTGGCATGCCAAACAGTCTTGAAAGAACCCGGCCCGTGCATACAGCGTTCTAAAATTAGCGTCGTGTGTACGCGGTGCCGCTTAGTAAGCAAGAAGAAAGCGCACGTCTTCAAGTCGCCCACTTCGCGTGCTGGCATGCCAAACGGTCTTGAAAGAACCCGGCCCGTGCATACAGCATTCTAAAATTAGCGTCGTGTGTACGCGGTGCCGCTTAGTAAGCAAGAAGAAAGCGCACGTCTTCAAGTCGCCCACTTCGCGTGCTGACATGCCAAACAGTCTTGAAAGAACCCGGCCCGTGCATACAGTATTTTAAAGTGTGTTGGCCTACTGGTCAGGTGGATATCCATGGGAGTGGAATATCTCACAGCAGCTTACGTAAGTCAAGTTTCGTTTGAATGAAATGAATTCTGTCTCACGTCTACACTGAGAAAAAAAAGTTTGTTGAATCGAACAAGATTTGTTTGGTGCAACCAAAAATATTTGTTTGCATAGGGGAAATGAAATATTTTGTTGAAGAAACCAAATTATTTTGTTGCTCTCATTTGGTTGCCCCAAACTGTAAGATTTCGTTGGTGCAACTGAAGATTTGTTTGACTAAACGTGAATTAAATAGTTTGGCCTGATATAAAAAAAAATTTTCAAGTTCGACCGATATTCGAACCTAGATCACCTGCGTCCGAGCGCTATGCCTTAGTAATCTTTTTTTTTTCCTAACCTTCATTTGACGTTGTTGTGACATTTTTGACGTTGACGAAGCTCTAGTGAGACCAACTTGTTGACGAATTCCCAGTGCGACAATATCGAACTGAGCATCTGCCCCGTCGGAGGCACCGGGGCGCGAACCCGCGACCCTCTGACTACAGGTCGGCCACACTACCCCTGAGCTACGAGGGCAGGGCTTCTCAACTAATGTGACAACTGGTTACGCCGGAAAGCTTTTAAATAAATATATTGCAAAACTGGGCAAGTTGTGTAAACAATTATTTCAAGTTTTACAGCTTTACTTGTCAGTTTCTTGTTGCATTGTTTTATTAATGTGTTTATACGCATCAATAGATGCACTAACAAACATGGTCACTATCCTAATTGTCACAAAAAATACACACGAACTCTCGAGTTGTATTTTCGAACGAAGGCAGTCAAATGAGTGGTCAAACAGATATATACAGTTGAGTCAACAAAGTATTTAGTTGACAGTCTAATTTTTTTGGCCCAACACAGAGATTTTGTTTATTCAAACATATATTTTTTGTTAGACGAACAAAAGTAATTTTGTTGCTTTTCAAATTTTGTTTGCTCAACAATATATATATATATATATATATATATATATATATATATATATATATATATATATATATTGTTGAGCACACACACACACACACACACACACACACACATATATATATTTTTTTTTTGGCCCCATATTAACAAATATTTTGTTCTGTTTCCTCTCAGTGTGTGTTTACAATAGGCATTTACGCGATGTGAACATTAAGTTGTGAATGCCGGTGACCAGCCTGTTCCAATTTCAACCGCGAAAATACGCCTAATGTAGAGTTCTGTTTAGCTATACAGAGTGTCTCGAAATTCCCGCGCGTGGCCTGTACCACGTGATTCCTGGATGAAAATAGAGATGGAAATCTTAGTGGCGAAAGTCCGTTTAAAGTAGCAATACTGCTACAGATGTTACGAGATCGGTTAAATGTGTTCTATTCTAATAGCTTTTCTTTTTGTCATGTAAACGGCGAATGCTCAAATCCTTTTCAATTCTTTTCCCGCTCTAACAATTTTAATAATTTATTAATGAATTTTAAGATTTTTTAAAAATATTTTTTTTATTAATTTCGTTCCGAGCTACTGCACCACGTTGTGAAGTCAATGCATATGCTCGGTCGTACAATGTTACCAGCTTATGTAAGTAAAGTTTCGTGGGAATGAATTTTGTCTCATAGATTGTCCTCTTTATTTGCGTCTAACTTCCATGAGGTGTGAGCCCCAAGCACGAACTCTAGGACAGCCTGCATTCAGGCCCTAGTTACTTTTTACTTTCAGCCGTTTTTTTTTTAACCTTTAACCAGCTTTTAAAGTAAATATTACTTTGTAAGTAATAAAAAACAGAGTGTATATTCCACTGCACCCGGAAGTTAACGCCTAAGGCTAAAATAAAAGATATTTATTGACTATTATTCTAAATGAGAGGGCTTTCAAAAGTGCTCGCTTGACCGTGAATAGCCTCTACAAAGAGGAACTTTAAATATGGCCTTCACGGTATAGACGCACTTTCTGAATCAAACCTTTGCAAGATCATCCCATGTATGACGTGTTTGGTTTTTTCATAAACATATTATGAATCGCAAGCTTTTTATACTTATGTTAACATGCAAGCATTTCATTTATGGTTAAATAGAACTGTTACTTATGATTTATTTATAAATTATAATATTTGATTTGACACGAAGTGTCTCATTTTGGGAATTTCCCACCGCCCGTCACGACTGCCCGATCTAACAACGCCTATGTCCCGACCTGCCCCGGCCACCACGCAGTTTCAACTCGGCGAGAATTTCTTCTTCCTGCTAAAAATCCTCCAAGAATTCTATGTGTGATGAGTAGTCCCGGTCCTACTTCACCTGTGGGATTAATTATAATTAATTGACGGATTACCGATTTGATTGAAACGGCTAATCCTTAATCCGATCTTAATCCGCCCTTGATCCGGCAAAAATTGAAAGATTTAAATTTGATTGAAAGGGTTAAATGTATTGGAAGAGTTAATTTTTAATCGGATTTTAAAAAAAATTTATTTGGTATGTGTTTGGTGCAAGAGTAGTGGGTCGTCTTTCTTTCCTTTTGTGAGAAGCAGCTCTGGTATGTCCTCACCCTTGGAGCTCTGGCACTGGGATGAGGTGTGGCGTGTTGGTGATGCTGTATATATGTGGTACGTTTTGTGCAGGAGTGCTCTAAGTGTAGTTTTTTTTAAATTTAGTAGTGATATTGCTAGTAGACGGTGTTGATAGATAGGCGACTTTGAAAGATAGTATTATTCCAATTGAATAACAGCATTGCACGAGAGAAATGCAGTGTGTCTAAATGATTTCTACGTATTAATAAATCACACACATAGAATAGCAAATTCAAAACGATCACAACTACATGAATAACATCTGGCATCGACAAGTGGTAAACGATCACAATTCCGTGACTCTCCAGGTGTCTTAAAATTAATTAAACATAAAGAAATGAATAACGTTATATACTACCCCGAGCTGTATGTTAGAAATATAATTTACACGAGAGAAGTATAACGAACAAACACAACTATGTGTATAACATCTGGTGTCAACAACCACATGACTATCACAATTACTTCAGTGTGCAGTATGGAATTAACGAATCAAAAATGTCCTTGTAAATTAAACGGCTAACGAACACACTAACAAGATATACGTAACACTATTTGACGCCTCTCGCATATACCTTACATGATACATGTCCGTCTGCCTGTGAGACTGGTGAGAAAATTTAGAAACGTAATCCACGCGTTAAAATGAATTAATTTACTAACATGCATAATGAAATTGCACCTATCCCAAAACACATCTGTCCGCCTCGGAGGCTGAATCAATGAAGCGATCTTACGTCGAGAGCCTGATTATATATACGTGGAGCGCGTTCGGAGGCTGACAAGTGACTAAGGTTATAGCTACTCGGAAATAGATGTGAATACAATTTAAGTGATAAATGTCGCTTAACAAGAATCGCAGCTACCACACTCCGAATCCCGGTGAAGTTGCGTCTATGCAGGGGGAGGCTTGGCGAAGAACTAACATGGCGGAAATCCGCGAGAAGCTTTCATGTCGCCCTTGCCCAAGGTAAACCATCCCCTCCCCTGTTTTTTCGGAGGGATACCCTGCCCACAGAGGGTTCTGTATGGAGGTCGCGTTATCTTCAGATTCTCTGTGCATCACCGTGGGACATATACCACACAATAACTTTTCATATAGTCTGTTCACGGTAAAGTGAGCACTTTTGAAAGCCCTGCTTAAGATCTACTAGTACGCACGTTGTGTATTCTTCCGCCTTATATAAAATTAACATTGCCATGGGCCTCATCACTTAATTCATGCGTCGGCCAATTGAAACTGTGAAATTATAAGAAAAGTAAATAATTTACAAATTTTGTCATTTTTACAATTTGATGCACTTAAAAAAAAAATAGAAAGCGAAATAAATAATTTAATTTACCACACATGTTTACCCAAAACATTTTATTCGACGTTAAGATATGGAACAACTTTTCATCCATCGTTAGCAGCTTAACTGGGCGCATGCTCCTCAGTGCGCCTGTTAAAATAAATGCAGGCAGTAGCAGTGATTTTTTTCCCCAAGGTTTTTTTTTTTTAAAGTGCTCACTTTATCGGTAACAGCCTTTACATTTAGTTTAACCTGTTCATTCCCGAATTTTGTTTACGTGCTCAAGTGTGGCAACCATCTGACTTTCTGGTGTGCGCTTTACTTGTGGAATGAAGTGGCGGGGGGAAACTGGAGATCGCCGAGAAGACCCGCTTTTCAGCGGCATTGTCCGGCACGACTCCTACAAGCGAAAATCCGGGAGCGACCCAGCCGGGAATCGAACCCGGTTCAGCTAGGTCAGAGGCGAATTGTCTGATCACTACGCCAGCGCGGCCCCACGCTTTACTTTGTGTCGAGAATGCTTCTCGTAACATTTGACCAATGCGAGGGCTCAGTGTCATCGACATTAACCAATTATAAATAGAGACCTGAAGAATTAGCGGATTCACTTCGGGACAAGCTAGAATGCAAAACACGTGCGTTTACATAACTTTAGCCATTGGTCCACCCGAATGTTTGACACCTCCTGGAGAACGGTGTCCAGATTTTGCCTTCAACTGTGACAGCAGACAACCAATGCGCAGTTGATATAGGCGCATCTGTACACAAGACTGCAGAGTCTAGCCTGTAGGTCATTGAACTCGCGAATTTTTCAGGTCTCTAATCATAACATGTGTAGGAACTGTCGCAAACCAGATAACTTCCAAGAAGGACACTCATTAACTAGAGACCTGCAAAATTCTCGAGTTAACTGACCTGCAGACTCGACTCTACAGTCTTACACACATGCAAATATGCCGATATCAACTGCACATTGGTTGTCTGCTATCACAGTGAAAGGCGGCAATTGGACACCGTTCTCCAGGAGGTGACAAACACAGCGTGGACCAATGGCTAAAGTTATGTAAACGCACAAGTTTTGCATTCTTGCTTGCCCCGAAATGAATCCGCGATTTCTTCGGGTCTCTACTCATAACTAGAGACCTGCAACATTCGCGTTATTATTTGAGGACAGTTTAAACTGAAAACACTTTTACCATTTGCAATACGCTTGTCATTGGACCATGCTTTATTTGATACGACCCGGGTAACTCTGCGCCAATAAATGAACACTTCACAATCGTGTGCCCCAATCACGTAGAGTTCACTCAGAAAGGGAGCGACTTAACATCTGGGCAGCAGCAAATCAAGGAACGACGCCGGCTTCAGTTAATATAGTACTGTGAATTCTAGCTTGAAGCCAACAAATAACGCGAGTTTTGCAGGTCCTTAGGGAAATGAATCTGCGCTTCACCTCTTATGCGGACATTTTTCGATTTCGTGTCATAATTTCAGTTTCAGAGTTATTGTTGAAACTTTATTGCTATATAAATTTTTACATTCTACAAGTTGTTTAGTATTCTTTGTTCTTAATTTTACTGCTTGTTATTTGTTATTTGATGATATTTTAAATTTTAAATTGCGCTGCTTCTGAACAAATTTTGCATTGATAGTTCGGATTTCATCTCAGTACCGCATAGTAAGGCAAATAGCTAGACTTCTATAGAAGATACTTTTTTTTTACGCATACAAGTGAAAGAATTCGATATAGTGGGTGGAGCAATGCCTTAAAAGTCGCGAATGGCGTTTTGTTTGCACCAGTGACGAAGAGAACCCAGTTCGATAGCAATCCTATTAGTGGGCGAGAACATAACCCCGACAACCTACAACGACTTACAGTCGCGCCAACCCCTGAATCTTGAAGGGCTTCTCTCGTCCCATAGTGAATCGACCTAAAAACAGTAGTTTGCCTGCATGTCTTTTAAATTTTTGGGGATTCAGAAATTCTTTCACAATTCTGCGGGTCCTCAAGCATTCATATTAATGACTAGTTTTTTTTAAATGTACCTGCAACAGAGACAATCTTATATAATTACACATAAGTTCTGATGATGGACGTGGCCCATAACTTCAAGCACTTGATTAAGTAAGGGATAAAGTAGAAAACTATGGCGAGTGCGTACAGGCCTAAAATTTTTCCCAAAATTGCTATAGTCTATCCGAGTTATCTTCACACTTTCTGAATCAAACCTTTGAAAAATCACCTAATGCTTGGCATGTTTGTTTATTTCCTAAATGAAATATATCACAAGCGTTTTAACTTCTGTTAACATACCAGTATCTTAATTTTGATTAAATATAACTTTTATTTAATTTTATCTATATATCATATCTCATTTATAATTAATGTGATTTAAAAGAGAAAATATATATTTTGGTAATGCCAAGTAAAGGCTATTCTCAATAAAGTGAGCACTTTTGATATCAACCTTAGAAGAAAGTCACTGCATATATTTTAACAGGCGTACTGAGTGACATGCACCCAGTAAAGTTGGTAGGATGGAAAGTACTTGTATATCGTAACGTCAAATAAAAAGTGCCAGGTAACCATTTTTGATAACTTAAATTATTATTATTATTTTTTTTAAATATGCCAGAGTGTAAAAATGACCATGTTTGCAAAATATTTATTTTTCTAATAATTTTACAGTCTCATCTGACCGACACATGAAGAAAGCGATGAGGCACATGGCTATGATAATTTTGCATAAGGCGGACAAACACACATCGTGCACATAAGTAGATCTTAAGCAGGGCTTTCAAAAGTGCTAATTTTACCGTGAACAGTGTATAAGAAATAGTTCTCATGCAAAATATTATTAAAATGATTGCACACAAGTATGGCGCATTGTGCTTATATAATTGTTTTAGACCTGGTCAAGCTTTGTTTGTATGAGACGGAGCAATAGGCGGAAAAGTATAATTTTATCAGGGGGGTACGTTTGGAAACTTCGTTTTTAAAAAGACTACGCTGCAGGAGGAAATTATTAAGTGTATGTCATCAAGAATTGTATTGTTTTGTTAAAATACACTTTTTAAAAACGGAAATTAACTTCCCATGTAACTTTATTAAATTTATAACTGAAATTTGAAATGTCGCGTTCTATCGAGAGAGAATTGCTCTGATCATATTTCATGAATACTCGCAGTCATCACAGATCTTCTATCAGTTTTCGCTCTTAATACGTACATTGTTTTACAAGAGAATTGGTAGCCAATTTTCACTACAGAATAGTCTATTTAGGAAGGGCGAAAATAAACGTACAATGACTTTGTCCTACCGAAGCTTAGTATTGCGATTCGGACCGACCATGTCTTCGTTAGCCGCACTATGATAAGAGATAATATAAAATCGCGAAAATTATTTGATCCAACACGTCTTTTATAACACTCTTAACTAGTTTATTCTTTCATGATTGGATGAACAAGGTTTTTGACTCAGCTAAGTTGTTTGCAGACCAATCACAAACGTTCTGCCTTATAGTGTCAGAATCCTCATTGGCCCAGTGAAAAGGGTATTAGCTCCATACGTGCACGATAGCCAATAAGGAAAGAAAACTGTCAGAAATGTATACAGTACGTTGAATTCTAGCAGACAGTCAACTTTTCCCGCGATAAACCACCATCTTTAATGATACTGAGAAAAATTGAACATTGCATTTGCTCGGTAAGGAGAGGGTTTGAATCTCCGAAAGGCACCTCTTGTTGGCCGAACCCGAAACTGGCTCTCTGATTTATTCCGTTAGACGACAAAAATAAAAACATTTCAACTACCCCAAAACTTGACTGAGATGTAGTTGAATTCCGATAAGGTAAACACAGAGTTTTGAGTAAAATGCATTTGAAGTTTCAAGTGTAACTTTTCGAACTCATGGATATTGACTGCTCGGTACTAAATGCGTACTTTTGGATGTCGTGGTTGGGATTTGCTTTTCTCACCAACTGAGAATCGATAGTCGCGACTCTATCTTCGAATATTAACTCTCCTGTGAAATGTTCTTGGCCGATAAGGCGCCCTTTTCCGCATCACATACATCTGGCCACTGCATAGACTAAAGATGAGGTGGACCGATTAATCGTCTTCTGCGAATGTACCCTACAGTGACCTACCCCAAAGCAACACAACTGTCAAAGTCACGTGGTGAACAGTGATGAACGTGTTTGTTTATATCTCATTTTTCATAATACAATGCACTTTTATATGAATAAAGTACTTCCACCAATTGGAATTTAATCAAACTGCATTACAAATTGGCTAGAGAAAATATACAAACATCTCAAAGCTCTTGTTTACTATAGGCTGTTCACGTTAACATCAACACTTTTGAAAGCCCTGCTTAAGATCTACTTGTATACACGTTGTGTATTTTTCCGCCTTATGTAACATTAACATTGTCATGGGCCACATCACTTTATTCATGCGTCGGTCAAGTGAAACTGTACAATTATCAGAACGGTAAACATTGTACAAATCTGCTCAATTTTACACTTCGATGCATTAAACTATCTGAAAGCGATAGAAATAATTTAAGTTATCACAAATTGTTACCTAACACTTTTCATTCGACGTTTGTCTATGGAACTACTTTCCACTCCATTGTTACCAACTTTAATGGGCACACATCACTCAGTGCGCCCGGTAAAATAATGCAGCCAAGGGCAGTAACTTCTTTCTAAGGTTGATCTCATATGTGCTCACTTTATCGTGAACCGCCTTTAACCAGTGTTCTAACCCCGAATCCAGTCCACGCCCGCCCTTTATGCTAGTTGTGTTGGCAGAGAAGCTGTTCAGCGTTAGGACACAGAGATTTGTTGTGCGCAGCCAGCGAGATCGATCTACGCCATCTTTAGTCAACGGGCCAGTGGTGTCTAGGAAACGGTGTGAGGTGGGCTGCTAATTTGCTTCCAACGATGCTAAAGCGACGATGCGCAGTCGACCCATTGTGACACGCGCGAAATTCATCTCTCGTTCGCGGCTGGCCGCAATAAAGTTCGTTGCCCCCGTTATCTCAGACCCGCCCTGAAGGGTGGAAAGTGGGACAGTTGTACGCTCTCTATCCCGGGTCGCATTCAGCGAAGAGCTAAGCGAGGGGAAAAAAAAAATGCTGCCAGCTTGTGGTTATAAGTAGGGACCTGCGAAAGTCGCGTTATTTTTTTTGGCTTCAAGCTAGAATCCACAGTAATGTATATACTGTAGCCGGCGTCGTTCCTTGATTTGCCGCTGCCCAGATGTTAAGTCACTCCCTTTCTGAGTTGAACTGTGCGTGATTGGGGCACACGATTGTGAAGTGTTCGTTTATTGGCGCAGAGATACCCGGGGCGTGTCAAATAAAACATGGGCCAATGACACCCGCATTGCAATGGTTAAAGTGTTTTCAATACAAACTGTCCTCAAATAATGACGCGAATTTTGCAGGCCTCTAGTTATAAGTTATTCACGGTAAATTGAGCACTTTTGAAAGTATTCTCGTTTGGAACAATAGTCAGTAAATATATTATATCTTGGCCTTGGGCGTTAACTTCTGAATGCGGTGGATTATAAACTCTGTGTTTATTACTTACATAGCAAAATTTATTTAAAAAGGTGGTTGAAGAATAAGTAATGGCTAGAGACCTGCAAAATTGTCGTTATTATTTGGCGTCAGGCTAAACTTCACAGTGCTGTATATACTCGAGCCGGCGTCGGTTCTCCATTGGCTGCTGCATAGATGAGAAGTCACTTTTTTTTTTTTTTTTTTTTTTTACTAGCTTCACGTGATTGGACTACACGTTGAGAAGTGTTCATTTACTGGCACAGAGTTTCCCAGTGCATGTCAGATAAAGTATGGTCCAATGACAAACTCATTGAAATGTGCATGCGTTTGAAGGCGAACGTGTCCCCAAATAATAAGGCGAATTTTGCAGGTCTCTAGTAATGAGTTAAAAGGAAAAAGTAACTACACTGTAAAAAAAAATCCTCTTTTAAACTTCCTTGACTGTAATTGAAGTTTTTAACCTGTACATAGAGTCCCGGAAATTTCGCGGATTCATCTGAGGACAAGTTAAACTGCATTCACCCGTACATACGTGCTTGTGCTTCCATTGGACGACTTTCAACCAATAACGAACCTGCAAGGAAAATAAGATCTGAATCTCGTGCTACATGGTCTGAGGTGAGACTGGAGCAACAGCCAATGAAGTACTAACTCATTCTCGAATGCACAAAGGACTGTGGAGTCTTAACTTGTTGCCGGATAAATCTGCTAAATTTCCGGGTCTCTACATACATCAAGCTGCAGAAATATGAACGTTTAGCGTCGCTACTATACAAAGTTGGGATTTTCCCTTCGCATTTAACTCTTTTCTGAGAAAATTTAGGAACGCTACAAAGAATGTATAGGGGAAAACATTATCACTCCTGCTTCCTCACTAAGCGTATACACTGGTATAGTAAATTTCCAAATAACTTCTTAGAGTGTAGAGCCTCAAAAGTGCTCACTTTACTGTGAACATCCTGTAACTAACATATTGAGGCCTGTATGGATCAACATGCATTCAAGATAACTATAGGGAACCCGATTTTCGCGGGAAGAATTCCACAGAAACTAGATTTCAATATCCTAATGGCACACTTGCAGTTCTCCTTCCGTGATTGGCCACGTGCCTTCGTCGAAGACAGTGCGGTACTTTGACTGCGCCAATGAGAACTAACATACTCGGGTATACTGAACGTTTGTGGTTCACGGACAGGGAATAAATACGCGCAGCAGTTGAAATCGTCAAATTATGGCAGTGGATCTAAGTTGGTGTATCGGAATTCAATTTCACAAGAATTATTTACACTGAAGCAGGGTGGTCCTGCAGACAACCTATAAATGAGTTGCCACTGCATGCTCTACAGATTTATTGGTATTCTGTATTCCTCTAGTTAGAGCTAGTGACTTTCGCGAAAAAAAATTTGAGAACACGGTAGTCTTCAATACTAAAAGCATCCGAAAACAGTTTGTCTATTGCCATTGGTTGCTATCTGCTTGAGAAGGCGTTTTCAAATTTTTGGACTGGCCAGTCAGAATTCGACTACATCGGCACGGCTCCTACGTGATTCGTGTGCAGACAGTTAACACGTGTCAAAAAATGAATTCAGACAATTAAGTTAGGTAAATGAACCTACAGTGTTTTGAAATATAACTGGTCTTGAAATCTTATCACGAAATTTCACTACCCCTACCTATAGTCTGTTCACGGAAAACTGAGCACTTTTGAAAGCCCTGCTTAAGATATACTTGTATGCACGTTGTGTATTCTTCTATCTTACGTAAAATTAACATTTTCATGGGCCTGATCACTTTAGTCATTCGTAGAGACCTGAAAAATTCGCGAGTTCAATGACCTGCAGGTTAGACTCTACATTCCTTTGCACAAATACGCCAGTGTCAACTACGCATTGGTTGTCTGCTGTCACAGTGGAAGGTGACGATTGGGCCACCGTTCTCAAATAGGTGTCAAACACCGTGTGTACGAATGGCTAAAGTTATATAGACACACGTGTTTTGAATTATAGCTTGTCCCAAAATGAATCCGCAAATTCTTCAGGTCTCTAGTCATGCGTCGGTCTAGTGAAACTGCTATCGGCTGACGAGTAAGTTACCAGATGCTGATAGCTGAACGGCGGTCAGGCACGTTGAACGCGTGTGCGGCTGGAGTTCCCGAAATAAGCTGCTATTTCACATCTGTATTATGAACTGCTCTGTGGCCGAAACACGTTAGTAGCGCAAAGTGCTGATGCAAATTCCCTTTTGTTCTACATTGCCGTTAAAAAAAAAGAAGTAAAACTGACAGTTGTTTATGACCCCTTACCCTTTCGGTCCCGAATCAATTCAGGGGCCTCGGTGGTGTTGTGGTCAGACTACTCGCATCTCACAGGCGAACTGGGTTCGATTCCCGGCGGGTCGTCGCTCCCGGATTTTCGCACTTAGGAATCGTGCCCGGACGATACCGCTGGTTGGCGAGTTTTCTCGGGGATTTCCCGTTTCTCCACCCCTTGCATTCCGGCGCTTCTCCTTACTCACCTCCACCCTCACCGGCTCCCAAGACCTCGATGTTAACCCATTCAGACCCAGTGCACAAAATTGTGTACATTACGCACTTGTAGCGTAATTTTTGGTCTGCACTGCACACTGCGAAGCTTGATGACCAATTAGTTTACCTGTGGATAAATTATTCGCAAACCGTCTTTCAGCTCCAGACCATAATTGGTTCATATAACTGTAGCCGAACATATAGCCTACCGCTCATTGGCTGCGACAACAAAACAAGTGTTGTGTTGACTTAAGTACAGCACGCATCATAATTTTTTTTGTTTGCAACACCCGAAACCGTAAATTAAAGTGGATCTGGGAGGGTTAAGTGCCGTCCAAATCTCTCTACTCACTCACGTGACTAGGATATCTCGGTGCTTGCGGTTTAGCTCCATGGTAATTATTATTTCTTACTGCGTACATCGAGATTACATAGTTTCACGCAAGTCCCACCCAGCGCTGCTTGCTACAGTCGCAGAATACCCAAGTACACAGAAACAAAATGCCGAGGCGGTTCTTTTGATGTACGCTCCACCTGAACGTTCATTGTCTGGGCGAGGCAATGTCTGATTAGCTTATACATGCTGCGAAGGTGTCCTTCTTACGAATACTAACGATTCGCCGACTTTTACGTCTTTGAAAACGAGTTCGCACCGTAAACTTGCAAGCTGCAACTCAGGCACTCATTGGTTCCACAAACACACTGCTGGAACTGGGTAATCACACACAGAAGTAAACTTCTGACTGTTCTTCAAAACTGGATGAATCAGCGGCGTGGTGTTTCAAGGTAAGCTGGTGCTTGATCGGTGCTGTACACACTCGGCGCACGCAGCAGGAACCAGTAACCAGAGTGGAGCCTAGAGAAACTGAATGTACTGCGGCCACCCACGAGAGCGGCGAGGCACACATTACACACGTGATGTGACGTCAAGTTCACTGCTGCGTTTAACCCTTTGAGGAGTATGCACGTATATATACGGGGTTATGTTAATGTGAAATGTCTTTGCTCTTGGAGACGAAACTCCCTTTTTTTATTGTTCTACCGATTCACTGGACCATATCGGAACCAAATTAAAAGAATTACAATATGTCAACATTTCATCTCATAAGAATAAAACTATTATTTTTAATAATTTCTCAAATGAACACGATGGATTTTAAAACATGTTAACTCCGTCGCGACACATTAATTGGCACACAGTCAACGCGCGACTTCATTGGCCGACGACCATCCAATCATAAACGTTGCAGGGCACAGTACGCATACCCAGTGTAGCCACGACCAACAGGACAGTGGCATGTGAAAATACACTGACCAAAAAAATTGATATTGCTGAAGTAGTAAATATAGGCAGCTCACTTCAATCTTGTCCTCAGTGCCAGTAAATTTGTGCAGTCTTTAAAGGGTTAAGTGGCCGATGTGTAAACTAGCAAACGATAACGTATAGCACGGAGCCAAACACAGCTTACCTTTGCAAGAATTCACCACACGCTACTAGGACGTACAAAATAATCAAATAACAAATAGTGTTTATAAATGGAAATTTCAATCTATATCTGAGTTAAGCTATGCTCCACCGAAAAAAAACCTAACTAAATATTTACTGGCCACAAAAATATAGTGATGTGTGGTTTGGAGAAATTTGCACGGCTCTTAATATCGAGGTCTCGAGAGCCGGTGAGGAAGACGTGAGATGAGTATGGAGCAGCGCCAGAATGCAAGAGCGGGGAAACAGGAGATCCCCGAGAAAACTCGCCGACCAGCGGCATCGTCCGGCACTATTCCCACTTGCGATCGTCCAGGTGTGGCCTGGCTGGGGATTGAACCCGGTTCGCCGTGGTGGGAGACGAGGAGTCTAACCCGTCGGGAAGCTGTCTCGGTCGGGGTAGAATAGCTCACCACCTTCCTAGGAAGTGTGAATGATGCTTTTGAATAGAAATTGAATTTGTAGCTGTAATTACGGGGCACCCAGACGAACAGCCGTCCTCCCACAGAAAGAAATTGTGAATTTATATAACTTATATACTGTTTGCTTAATGTTAGTAGTCATAACGGAATTGAACACCCAGGATGGCTGTACTGCTAAGTAGGGTTAATGAAATAAATTTAAAAAAGAAAGTCTAACCGCTCAGCCACCACGGCCCCGGATAGGTATAGACACTACACTACCACTTCGCGTTATAAAAGTGCACCAAGCTATACTCCACAGCCCTCTGCACACTCGGGCAGAGGTCACTTGTTCACTGGCTGCCGCCACAAACAGAGCTCATTCTCCTGCTACACCCGGTCACGTGGAACGACTGGTAGTTTCCTATTGGTAGGGACACCCGAATTTCGCGAAAAGGTTTCACGGCCGGTTGTATTTCATAATACTTTATCTCAGATCGTTTTTTGTGATTTGGTGATCCAGATGTTATGCGTCTTAAGGGAAATGGCGCACGAAAGCCGTGTATTTATCTTAATTTTGGTCAAAAATTGTTTTTCAGAGAATTTTCCAAAAATTTTGGAACGACAAGGCATAAAGATTAATTTCGAACACCCTCTTACATTAATATATATGCACTACCATTACTACTATCAGAGCACTGATGAAAGATAAGAAAGAATATATTATTTCTCGTCTTTCATTAGTGCTCACGAAATATTAACGGTAGTGAATATTTAACAATGCAAGAAGTTGTTAAAAATTAATATTCTTTGCTTGCCGTGCCAAAAATTTCGATAAACCCTCTGAAAAATTAGTTATAACGAAAATCGGGTAAATATACTGCTTTCGTGCACCATTGGCTTTAAGTGTCTGCCCACTAATCAGAGATGTACACAGTATCGTAGTAACTTATATTTGGTGATATGAACATTTCGCGAGTTCACTTCAGGACAAGATAGACGTCAAACACGTGTACACTGATGTTGACTTTACAATTGGATCGCAGTTTATTAGACACGCCCTGGACGACTCTTAGCCAATAGCAGACTTTGCAAGGAAACTAGTAGCGATTGCCATACTGCCAGGTGTGTAGTAACACTGGCTACTTACTCTATGGGGCAGCAGCCAATCAACAAACATCTGAGGCTCGAGTATACGCATGACGTGTCCGTAAAACTCTCCGTAAAATTCCGGACACATTGATTTTCAGAAACAGACTTTCTGTAAGTTTCACGGAACCTCTCCGTTAATTTCCAAGTTAGTTTTCTGTACTTTCCGTTTAAAATAGAAAGATACTATGAAAATGTCTTTAATTTTCGTTATGTCGGTGTTCAACCGTGTATAAAAATGACATAAAAAAAGTTAAAATATTTTGTTCTTAAGCGAGGTTTGAACACGAATCAAAAAATTACCAATTCACGACTCTAACCTGCAACTCTCACTTGAAAAATGTGGTATAACTTTGATATTTATATTCAAGTGACAAAAGCAAAAATTCAGTTTCTATCAAATTTAGTGTATTTTTAGTGTTGCCAAGTGTTACAGACGCCTGATGCTATTTTTTAATGTTTGAAAGAATAGGCCATAGTGGCGTGGTTAACCTTAACTGCCGCAGAAACGATAATTTTCTTGTTACAATGGCGAAGAAAGCTTCGCGTAAAATCGTCATTGTTTGTCCCCGTAACTCGAAGCCAAAGGGAATACGGAGACTTTCCGTATTTTGTATTTACGGACTTAACTCCGTTTTTCGTCATTACGGATTGCCTTTCCGTATATAAATTGTACATTTCCGTAAAACATTCCGTAAATATTGCGAAGTGTCTTTGTGAGAAGCCATTTTGCTACTCGAGTGGCCAATCAGAATTTGGTAACCTCGATACTGTTACGTCTGTGATTCGCGGGCAGACACCAAAGACGCACAACACGAGAATCATCCAATCACGAAAGTGGATCTCAGCTAAAGTGTTGTGAATCACAACTGGTCGTGAAATCTCTTCGCGAATATCTGGTGTTCCTATCAATGACACACGTGGAAAAAAAAAAAAAAAAACACTACTATCTGGGTAATATCAAAATAGTGAGAAATAATAACAACATTAAAGATTTTATTTTTAAATTAAGACTTGAACCTGGAATCCTCACGAAGATAAAGCAACATTTTACGATTTCATGTTTACTGTAGACAATGGTCTACATGTTGCACACAATGGTTATATTTGCCCGGTGCTATACTTAGTGGCAAATGATCTTCCCTGAGGGTAACTGATGTGTAAACCATGCTAGTTTCTAGCGTTATTACTGGCTCATATCATCACTGATCACCGAGCACAAAGCCTATATTTAGAGTGATCAGGAAACCAGTTCTTTACCAGCTCCAGTTCAGCATGCATCAAAAATGTATTATTTGCAACACCTGTAACTTAAATATATGTGGTTCTAAAAGTATCAAACAGTCTGAGCTACGAAAACACTATGGATAGACCGCCGCTCACTGTATCGTATACAGCCTGACTGTGTATGTAAAATAAATCGTTGGGCGAAATATTTGTTACAAAGACATTCATCTGTATTTTCATTCAAGTTTAGTAAGGTCAAGGTCATATGTGCGATCGAGACATGTTGTGTAAGGATATACGTTGGCACTGGCCAAGCTGTCTTAGTACTGCTGGAGTGCACGGCTGATGAAACTGATTACTGGTTGTATAAAAATCTTAGCGAGGTTCACGGGTGCTGATGACTTAAGGTTATTCACTGTAAACTGAGCGCCATTGAAAGCTGTATGCAGAATGCGTATTCTTCCGGCATACGTGCAATTAACATTGCCACGGTCCTCAGAACTTCATTCATGCGTCGGTCAAAGGAAACTGAAGTGATCAGAAACGTAAATATTTTACTAGTTTGCTGATTATTACACATGCAGTATATGCACTCAAAAAGACAGAAAGCCAAAAGGAATTATTTCAGCGCTTACTTAACATTTTTTATTCAACGTTAGGACATGGAAATTTTCTTTCTCCGTAGTCGCCAACTTTACTGGACGCATGCGAGTCAGTATGTCTGAAAACATACGCAGGTAAGGGCAGCAACATTTTTCAAAGGTTGATTTCAAAAGTTCTCAATTGACCGGTAGCAACCTATATAGATATCCTCTTACATAAAGTAAATTTCATCATTCGATCGTTATTTTGCTTTCTATTACGTATGGTTAAATGCGGCACGTTGGCAAGATATTTCTTACCATTCTGAAAACTAAAGTAATACGTATATTCTAAGAAATCACACAACTGTGCAAAAATTTTATTTATGATATAAATAATTTAGATTCAAAATTTCCCAGTTAAATAACTTAGCATTTCATTTTAAGTTTGGAGCACACTGACTGATTTGTTTCCATATTTTTCCCCCCAAGTGAACGTTAAGTTACAATTTTCCACCTAACTTTTGTGTTTGGTTCTGAGATACCTGCAGACTTACGGTCAAGGTTCTCCTAAAGGCTGTTCACGATAAAGTGAGCACTTTTTAAATCAACCTTAGAAAAAAGTCGCTACCTCTGCCTGCATATATTTTAACGGGCGCACTAGATGACATGTGCCCAGTAAAGTTGGCAATAATGGATGGAAAGTACTTCCAATTATTAACTTAGAATAAAAAGTGTTAGGTAACCCCTTGCGATAACTTAAATTATTTCTTTCACTTTCTGGTTTTTCTATTCATTAGAGTGTAAAAATGACCATAGTTGTAAAATATTTCCTTTTCTAATAATTTCTCAGTTCCACCTGATCAAGACGGATGAATAGAGTGATGAGGCCCATGGTTATGTTAATTTTACAGAAGGCGGAAGGATACACAACGTGCATAATACAAGTAGATCTTAAGCAGGGCTTTCAAGAGTGCTCATTTTACCGCGAACAGCCTACGGACGATTTCAGCTCACAAGACTACGAACTGTGAATACCCGCTGGGCAATCAAATAAGACAAAAATTTCCTCCTTGCCGCCTCGAGCAGAAGGTAATTTTCTTTGAAGCCGTATAGTTATGTCTGCTGTAATGAAGGAGAAGCCAGAGAGTTGTATCAAGGTTACGCATAATGCGGGGATTATTTTTTATGTTGGTGTACTGTTAAACATTTCGGTATATTTACGGAATGTTTTACGGAAATGTACAGTATATATATACGGAGAGGCAATCCGTAATGACGAAAAACGGAGTTAATTCCGTAAATACTAAATACGGAAAGTTTCCGTATTCTCTTTGGCTTCGAGTTACGGGAACGAACAATGCCGATTCTACACGAAGCTTTCTCGCCACTCTAACAAGAAAATGGTCGTTTTCTGCTGCAATTAAGGCTATCCAAGCGACTATGGCCTATTCTTTCAAACATTAAAAAATAGCATCAGGCGTCTGTAACATTTGGCAACACTATTTTAAACGGAAAGTACAGAAAACTAACTTGGAAATTAACGGGGAGAGGTTCCGTGAAATTTACGGAAAGTCCGTTTCTAAAAATCAATGTGTCCGTAATTTTGCGGAGCATTTGCGGACATTTCTGGATAAATTTTTTACCTGCTTTTTTCCGTAAAATGAAGGGAATTTTTTCTAAACAGCGTGGCAGGCATTTCGCAGTTTTGCCGATAGTTACGCGAATCGTGAGATGCAATGCAACTGCAATGTTCCTTGTGTTTGATGCTTATTTTGTATTTACAGGTAAACCTTATAGAGATTCCTAAATAGGAATTTCTAAAATATCAGGGTCACGGAGGTATAGTGGTTAGACTACTTGCCTCCCCTCTCGGTGAACCGGGCTCGATTCCCGGCGGGGTCGCTCCCGTATTTTCGCAAGTGGGGATCATGCCAGGAGGGTTTTTCTTGGGAATCTCCCGTTCACCCCGCTGTTGCATTCCGACGCTGCTCCGTACTCACCTCACTTCAATATCATCATCGGCTCTCAATACCTCGGATGCTAACAGTCGCCCAAATATCTCACTCTTCACTCCACTCTAAAATATTATATGGCAAAGGACTATACAGTATTAAATACAGATTTGTCTCGTATTCGTATGCGACGTATACCTTTTCAGAAGTTACAGCTTTAAAAATGAGTCCAATTCAAATTGCTATTGTTCATGCAGTAAGTTCACAAGTTAAATTTCAAGCAATCAGCATCCTTCACTTTCACAATTACTTGACTGGAAGTGGGTAATCGCATACGGTATTTAATTTTTAAGTGCAATTACAATATGCGAGAAACATCACTGAATAAAACCAGCTAGTTTTTAATTGAAAATTCAACTTTCATTGGATACGTGAGATGCCTAGTGTATATCTAAATTTAAAAGGAGTGTAAATTTCAATTTTCATTGGATGGTCAGACTTATCAACATGGAGGTTTTTTTTTGAAAAAATTAACCCGAAACAAACATAATTCGTATTTTGACCATCAACTTTAGGTGTTGGTTGTATCAGAGTTCAAGACGCTAAATTATTATTTAATGAAGAGTTTACCTTATAGAAGCACATAATTAGTTACGAACAACTGCAATTCCGCTGGCTTGCTGTTCTTCAAAACAACTTTCTACGGGAACAATGGATATTAAACTTTCGTTAGTAAAACAAATGTTTCTCGCGTGTAAAAGCTTATTGTATCGCAACCGGCTGTATATTATTTTCTACTTCACTGAATGTTTATAGACACCGCAACGAATTTTCTGGGTTTGAATACCAGGAAAATGATCTATATTAAATTTTAGGTAACATACCTACAAAGTTATAGTATATATCATGCCACCCCGTAAGAGTAAAATAAGGACCAGTAATCAGCCAAAAAGGGGAAAAAAAAAAAAAAAAAAAAAAAAAAATAGAACAGAGTCATCGAAGTCCTAACATAGGGGCCTATTTAACAAGAGATGAATCTGATATATTTATAAATTCTCTTTCAGGAAATTATATGAAAAGGCGCCAGTACAAATGCGAAAACTCAATGTTAGCATTTGTTATTGCGTGTTAAGGGTATCAGCGCAAGGGGACACGAAACCTACTTGTTTCTGATGTACAAAAATTATATTTCCTATTATTTTGTATCATATTAAGTTTACTAAATTGCATATATTCTCCAATGTATTGCAGAAATGTATTGCACATTTAAATAAATTAAGTTTCCACTTGAAAGCGTGTTAGACTGTATCGGTCATATTAATTTTGGTTTGTGTTTTGGGAAATCTATTACAGAATATGCCAAAATACGTAGTCACAGAGAACGTAATCAGTTGAAATAAGAACGTGCCAAGTGATTATAAATGTTATATATATTAAATAACTTATCATTAGGACTCACAATTGATTTTTTTGCAAGCTTCGATCTGAGACCCAGGGGTGACGTGGAATTTACAGGCGAAGATTCTTATAGGATGTTCACGGTAAAGTAATCACTTTTTAAGGCCCTTCCAACAGGCATTAACAACTAATAAATGCATCTTATTGCAGACTCAGGCTTCAAATTTTGAGGGTGGTGGAATGTATTCTGTGTGTTTATTGGTCACATTGCAATGTTTATATTGAAAAGCAGCAGGAAGATGGAAATTGGATGAAAGGGAAAATTTAGAAGGGCCTTAAGAAGTGCTCACTTTACCGTGAACAGCGTATACCCGGGTGATGTAGAGATTTCCTCAGAGTGTTCCGACCCCCATTGGTGCATCATCTCACCTTTCTCGTCTGCATGAGCGCATAACTCCCCCAGCACTCCAAATGATCGTTATCCACACATCGTTTTCAGAAAAAATTTTAGTGGCCATGAAATATAAATGTGAATCAGGATATTATACTAAAAACATTTGATTCAATCTCGAAACTAATGCGATATTATGACAGACGTTGAAATTACGGTAAACATTTTATGAAACAATAGTTGCTTACACTGCCATTATCAGTTAACCTCTTAACGTACACATTAATTGTGTTTGCAAAAAAATGAAATTTATGGGGTGAGTAGTACTTAAGTATATCTTATATCAACTAACACTTTGGACCCCGTGGAAATGGTTTCAACAGATCCACATCACACGAAGAAACAAAGTATAAAATAAATGGTGTGTCAACAGCAACCAATGACGTTGCCCAAAAAAAAAAAAAAACTGCCTGAATTGGTGCTATAGCTAGGGTTAGGAAAATTTCGCGAGTTGAATGACCCGTAGGCTAGACTCCTCAGTCCTCTGTATACTGGAGCCTCAGATGGCAGTTGACTTGCTGTTGCCTCACACCTGGCAGTTATGGGCTTCTCAAGGTGTTTCCTTGCAAGTCTGCTATTGGCTCAAAGGCGTGCAGGAAGGGGGTCTAAAAAATAACTGTGATCTAATTGCGAAGGTTACTTCACTATATATGTGTTTGACGTCTATCTTGTCCCGAAATGAACTCGCGAAATTTTCCTATCCCTAGCTATAGCTTTTGGGCTTTCACAACACCGACGTTAACTTCACTTGTTTTGCTAGGCGCCAGATAGAACGAGTTGTACCCAGGATAATACGTTAAGGATTAAGGTGCCTGCCATACATTTAATATACATAATACTTAGAGATTATTGTTTATCGCAGGAAAAGTGGACTGTTTACTAGGATTCAACTTACTGTATTCGTATCCGACAGTTTTCGTTCCTTATTGGCTGTCATACATGTATGAAGCTACTGCCCCATTTCACTGGACCAATGGGGATTCTGATACTATAAGGCAGAAAGTTCGTGATTGGTCTGCAAACAACTTAGCCGAGCCAAAACCTTGTCAATCCAATCATAAAAGGATAGACTAGCTAGAGTGCTATCGAAGATATGTTGGCTCAAACATTTATAGCGATTTTCAGAGACATGCAAAATCCGCTATTATTATTTGGGGACACGTTAAATTTCAACATACATGTACCTCTGCAATAAGTTTGTCATTGGACCGTACTTTATTTGACACATTCTGTGTAACTCTGCTCCAGTAAATGAACGCTTCTTAATTGTGTAGTCCAATCACGTGCAGTCCAGTCAAAATGGGAATGACTTCACACCTGTGCAGTAGCCAATAGAGAAACGACGCCGGCTCCAGTAGATACAACACTGTAAAGTTTAGCCTGATGCCAAATAATAACGTGAATTTTGCAGGTCTCTAGCGATTGTCCATTATATCTAATAATATTGGCGAGTGAAGAGGGTGAAGATATTTGGGCGGCTCTTAACATCGAGGTCTTCAGAGCCGATGAGTGTGATTGAAATGAATATGGAGCGGCGCCGGAATGAAGGGGCGGGTGAAACGGGAGATTCCCAAGAAAACCTGCCGACCAACGGCATCGTCCGGCACGATTCCCATTTGCGAAAATTCGATGACCCAGCCGGGGATTGAACCTGGTTCGCGGGAGGCGAGCGTGCTAATCGCTCAGCCACCGTGGCCCCTTAACGATATAGGCTGTTTCCGGTAAAATGAGCACTTTTGAAAGCTCTGGTTAAGATATACTCGTACACATGTTGTGTCTTCTTCCGTCTTATATAAAATTAGTGTTGTCATGGGCCTCATCACTTTATTTATGCGTCGGTCAAGTGAAACTGTGAAATTATTAGAAAAGTAAATGTACAAATCTGCTCATTTTTACATATCCATGCATTAAAAAATACAGAAAACCAGATAAATAATTTAAGTTATTACAAAAGGTTACCTAACACTTTTTGTTCGGCGTTTATATTATTTGGTATCACTTTCTCCTCCTTCGTTACCAACTTTACTGTACACGTGTCACTCAGTGCGCCCGTTAAAGTACATGCAAGCAGGGTAGTGACTTTTTTCTTAGGTTGATCTCAAAAGTGCTGATTTTATCGTGAACAGCCTTTACTAAGTAGGGTCATCACAGAGTAACACAATCGCGGTAGATGTGCACAGAGTGTAAAGCAGAGTTCGTCTTCAATGGCGAAGGCTTGATACACCCCCGGGTCCGACACAAGTGTTCTTCCATACAACATGCTAATCGGTCAGGCAACAAAAGCAAAACGCGACTGCACGCCGGATAGCCTGAGTCTCTCCGTCGAGAGGGCGGGGTAAAGGATAGAAACCTGCTCGAGCGGACGCTAAAGCGAGAGCCAACTGCAGTCGAGTATGGCCTTGAAAGTTCTAGAATTTCTTTTTTGTTCTAAGTATGGTCTGGGCACGGCGCGGGTTCTTAGCTCGCACGTACACGGATAATTATTGGACTGCAGTACAGCGTGGTGTATGGTGCCTCAGTAGTGTTGTCGACAGTGTATTCAGACTTGTAGCTACGTACTTCTGCAGGGGACAAAGCAAATACGTGTGGAAACTCCAGTCGGAAGTATGGAACATTTACTAACTTAGCTGGTGAGCAATAAAAAAAAAAAGACTCAAATGCATTTAAAGCAAAATGTAGTATTAATGGGGATGTGCTACTCTTTACTGCCCTTTACTTCTACTCAGGTTATGAACAGAACGAGTTTTTTCATGGAAGAGTTTGCCATTGGCGAAAATTTCCGCCGCTAGGTGCGCAGTGTTCCAAAGAGGTCCCTTTTAATTCATATTTTAAGATACGTGAATAATAAAATAGAAAGTCTTTACTTAGTTACGAAGTTATTTTATATTTGATTTATGATTATTGCAATTATTTTGTTTTTAACTTGAAAACTAGAGAAAATCCGGTACACATGCGACACTAGCGCTCACCTAGTGGCGAAAAATTTTAGTTGCCAAACTAAAAGCATTGCTCTTCCCAACCTGGGTATAATTAACCTTGTCTTTACTTACGTGGTCACGGTACGCAACTCCATTGGCTACTGGCAACTGTACGACGTCATTTAGGCCCACACTGCCTAACCGCTTTGCTAGAGTTTGGTTCATCAACCGTTGAGACTTATTGACCGAAAGCGGCCTTGGGACGTGTCACACAAATCGTCAGAAGTCAAATAAAGAGCATACTGCGTCTTGGACTTC
Source organism: Dryococelus australis (assembly GCA_029891345.1). Taxonomy (NCBI): domain Eukaryota; kingdom Metazoa; phylum Arthropoda; class Insecta; order Phasmatodea; family Phasmatidae; genus Dryococelus; species Dryococelus australis. The sequence goes on along the minus strand of CM057004.1, from coordinate 88,749,672 downwards.
TGTCTGAACCCCCCGAAATAACTAAAAAAATTTTGCAGGTCCCTTAATATTAGGAATTAGATTAATTGGTATTTTCTGAAAGCAGCGACACTCCAATTTCAAACTGTTTTACACATCTTTTTTTTTTTAAACAACCCTGAATTATCCGTTGCGATATCAAGTTTAAGGTGGAAAACCATGGGCACTAAAGACGAAATTGTTAATCACCCCGTCCGTAATAGCTTAACTTTTACGGTTGACGTAATACGGTGAGTTGAAGCAGTAGCGTCTCGTACTCGGCGGGGGCTTGAATTGCGTGCTCTCGCAACAAGAACATTCCGGCGGTCACCGAGGTAACCAGCGATCATTTCAAAGACACAGCCAGATATGGTCGTTATACGTAGTATTTCGACAGTCGATAAGTTCGTGCGGACTGACTGACGCCCCCGACTTTAGGCAGCCGCACACCAGGCCGTCCACGAGCTTACTGACCATATGTCACAGGCTGTTCGCGTCATCTTTACACATTTTGAATCGAACCATTGAAATATCACCCCATGCACGACTCGTTTATGTATAACATTGTCCTGGGCCTCATCGCTTTATTTATGCGTCGACCAAGTGTGAAACTCTGGAATTGTTAGAAAAGTAAATGTGTTACAATTCTGGTCATTTTTGTACTTCGATGCATTAAAAAAAAAAAGCAAAAGAAATCATTTAAGTCACCATAAATGGTTACCTAGCACCTTTTTATTCGACGTTAAGTATTGGAACTACTTTCCATCCATCACTGCCAAATTTACTGCGCGCACGTCACTCGATGCGCCTTTGAAAATATATGCGAGCTACGGCAGTGACTCGTTTCCAAGGTTGATTTCAAAAGTGCTCACTTTATCGTGAACAGCCTTTATAAGGCTTGCTGAACGAGTCGATATACTATCAGTTATGCAAGCCACCATGGAAATTTATTTTCTACACGGCACTATCAGATTATTTTTCTGTCAGCGATAAGTAGCCAATTTGTAAGCCGACCAAGGCTAGGCTGCACCCCTCTTTCGGAGTGTATCATGTTTAGAGCTAGTGATATTTCGCGAAAAAAATATGAGTACACGGTAGGCTTCAATACTATAAGCACCCAACAGCAGTTTATCTATTGCTATTGGTCGCTATCTCCTTGAGACGGCGTTTTCATTTTTGACTGGGCCACTTAGAATTGGGTAACATCGGCACGGCTCCTATATGATTCGTGTGCAGACAGTTAACACGTGTCAAAAAGTAGTTCAGCCAATCAAGATAGGTAAACGAAGCTGCAGTGTTTTGAAGTATAACTTGTCTTAAAATCTTTTCGCGAAATTTCACTACCCCTAATCATGTTCTATGATTAGTGTAGACATAAAGCTTGATCGTGAAGGGTTTGGCTTTTGGGAAGAAGTGCATTGTTTAATAAAAAAAAATGAGTGGCAATAGTATTATATACAGAAGATAGCCTATTAATTTCGTTTCCACATACCTATTTGAAGCAAGAAATTACACCAGTGAGTAGCTTTTCTTTTTGTGTAAATTGCAGTCTCTGTCTCAGCCGTAAAGTACAGACGTTTGTGTCAATGAAAAACGTAAAAGTTATGGTTTGTAGTAATCTACCAGTCCCGCGGAGTTTCGTGCCAGAGGTCCTGATCATGCCTTATTATAGGGGGACAGGCGTATTTCACGAAAATATTTATGGTCATGCTAGACTTCAATACCCTACGTCCACAACCACAAATTCCTTTCGTTATTGGCTGCGCGTCTACGTGAGAAGACATGTTCTTGTTTGACTGGGCCAATCGTAATAAAGTACTACGAGTACTGAACGTCCATGATTCGCGGACAGACACTTTACGCACGTGACATTTATAATCATCCAACCACGAAAGTGCATATGAACACAAGTGTTCTGGAGTACAACTGGTCTTGAAATCTTTTCGCGAAAAACAACTGTCTCTACAACTAGCTGTGGGTAAAATTAATAATTATTTGGAATGATAATTCAAGGTAATTTTAAAATCAAGAAATTACTTTAGATGCTATGATACCAATATCAAGTAATATAAAACACAAATAAAAATCTCACTATCATTTTGCGATCTTAGATATTAAAAAATTGCATGTAAGTAGATGGCTATTGCAGATCTTGGCGAAACTCATTAATTTGACTAAAATTCAAGCAAATTTCTCACTTTCAAGCAACAATTTTTCAAACACTTCTTCAAACATGATTTCTATCTTCAGTTTCACCCCCAAAATCAAGATAATTTGATCCAAATCTGCATTCTCAATCAGGAGCACTTATTTAAAAAAAAAAACATGCTTCGTTCACTCTTTGATCAATGTCCTTCTCAGGAGTGAATGAGGCTAAATTTAGGTCAAAAAGGCTTAATTTTACTCTAAATTTCCAAGCCAAATCAATTAGTAAAAAAAAAAATACCACAAGAATGTTTAATTTCATCAAACATATGATGATTTGGCTTGAAAATGAGTCTTTACAGAAACTCGCACAAAGAGTAAACACAAGTTGAAAATTGATTTTGTTTTTGGCTTTAAATTTGATTGATTTTAAGTTGCGCTTTGAAAGATTTGATAGGAAATTGGAAATTAGCTTGAATTTTGCTTGAAATTGCTTGAATTTTAGTCAGATTATTGAGTTGCTGCAAGATCTGCAATAGACATCTACTCTCGTAGCTACTGCCACAGAGTGCATTAGAATACAGAGGAGAAAAAGCGGCTTGTACCATGAACACCAACCGCACACGCAAGCAAAATGCCGTCACATGTGTGCAAAATGTTTGAAAGAATTTGCCTATGAGCACCTACTCGCCAGCCGGCGGCGCAGACGACTTCTGTACCGTAAAGTAGTCAGACACAAGGCCTGCTATGGCGAATTTAATGCTACTGAAATTAAATTGCCACCAGTGCACTGTACAAGGAATTTCAGCGAGAAAACGACCGACTGGCGGCAACTGCATCTGACTCAACTTACCGCCATGATGTCCAACACGAAACTGTCCTCCTTCTTCCTGTGACTCAGGGCCGCCAACCCTTCCGTGTGTTCGAAAATTCATCGATGAATCCACCAGTGGTTGACGCACCGGTGTACACCGGTTTAGGCATTTTTGGAATATCGGGTTGATTTTTAGCGGTGTTTTCGTCTGTTTTCAGACACATATTAATACCATTTCACTCAAATTATACTAAGAGTTTTCATCTGCCATTTGTAATACTTGACGTCTGAATTATTTTGGTTTGTTTTGGAATGCTTAAAAATGACGAGTTGCGGGTGTTTTTACTTTTATTCTTCAGAGAAAGCGTTCGAAAATTCGTCGGTTAATGTTTTGGTGCATATCCATCAGATTTTCAGGCCGGTGGAACCGATGGATAAAGCGGTTCAACCGAACTTACCAAACGATTAATTTTCGAACGTTCGGTGTACATCGGTGGATGCACCGGTGTATTTTCGAATACGCGACTTGAGACAGCGTTGACAAATGAAGAACGCGCACCAAGTGAGGCGCGCGGGAAATTTAAAATGGGTCCCGTACAAGTATTAAAAGGTCAGCAAACGAAACTACATAAAGTTCTGCCTTGAAACCACTACTGATTTAAACTTCTAACCAATCCACATTTAAAAGGTCAAAAACCCATATTTACAAGGCCACAAGTCCTAACAAGGCGGGTTCCCAAAACTTCCCGCAGCCAACCAGACAGCGGGTACTACCACGTCAAAACAACATCCACGCCATATCGCCACAGTGTACTGCATTTCTACGCTGATTATTTTTTATTATGGAAGGGTTACACAACGTGAAACGCCCAATACGTAGGGACAGGTGTTTTTCGTGAAAAGATTCATGGACATGCTGTATTTCAATATCCTACGTCCACAACCACGATTTCCTTTGGTTATTCGCCGCGTATCTACGTGAAAAGACATGTTCCTATTTGACTGGACCAATCGTAGTAAAGTACTCCGATACTGAACGTTCATGATTCGCGGGCAGACACTTGAGGCATGTGACATTTAAAATCAACCAACCACGAAAATGCATATGAAGAAACGTGTTTTGGAGTACAACTGGTATTAAAATCTTTTCGCGAAAAACATCTGCCCCTATTAATACGGCAAAGCCATAAGCGAAGTTGATAATTAAAAGGTTCGAATCAATCACATTATGCAAACCGTCAGAACTTCTGCGGCAATACAGCGCAGCACTTCTCAGCGAATCCGCGCCGATTTTGGGAGGAAGGATGTCCCCACTCCATTCCGCACCGATGGGACGTTTAGCGCGCTCGTCGCTGCTGGTGAAAGTGAGGCCATTTTGCTGGCGTGTGTGTTTAAGCTCGCGATGCATGTTTAAGTTTGACTTCTGTAGTCTTACGTATTCCCCGTGTATTGACGTGAATACGTCTTTAAATTTGCAACGATAGTTGGAAAAAGGGGGGGGGGGGGGGGGAAAGACAATTTTGAGTTCATTTCGCCGAGTCTCATAACTTCCGCGTAGTATAACTTTTGACTAGGAGAAGCTACGACGCTCGTTTGAGTTTCAATCGACAGCTCTCGTCAAGATCAATCGATTGCTTGTATAAAAACATTTGTGTGGCGTGGTTATGGGGAAATTGTAGGAGTTAAATGTAAAAAATTAAGAAAACTTAACACAATGTCGGCCAACACTCGTCAAAAAGCCAAGTCGAAATACAGAAATCGTATACGGTTGCAAAGAGCATCTCAAAGCAATCCAGTGATACCCATATGATGGAGTGAAGCGGTGCCGGGAACGTAAAATAAACATCAAGGCGTCCGAGCGCGTCAACGTAGACGAATTCACGCAAAACAAACGGCCGTGTCCCCAACACAGACACACCTCATTTTTGTAACGTGCAGCTCTCTTCATCTAACCACCCGTGAATGCCCATGGCTGACGGTCGGGATGTAAACATAACGTTTAGTGCGCTGAAGCTGTCTGTTGATTGACGAGAATTTAACAAGCGCCGTTAAAAATAGGTACTGCCAGGTTGGTGACCGGACGAAAAACCACACATTGCAACCCAAAATCATGCACCAACTCCCTTTCTTCCCTACCGTAGCTCCCGAACACTACATAGCCGACAGACGAAGGAACTATATATTTACAATTTTTGCTTAAGTGTATGTCAGAATGACGTGTTAAAACAATAGCGTAAAGATGAGGTCGATCGATTACCATCTTCTGCACATGTGTAGGCTGTTCACGGTAAAGTGAGCACTTTTGAGACCCTAGTTACTTTTTTCCTTTCAGCCGTATTTCATTCTTTAAGGTTGAAGTAAGGCGACTGCCTATGGAGTACTGCACCCGACTATAAAATGTGAGGAACTCATAAAAGAGTACTACATACACCATAAAAAAATGGCGCGATTTATGCTGTATATGAAAGAAGATGTATACGTTTTGCAACATTATAAAATAATTTACTTAAATATACTTTTAAAATGTAAAACGATAATCGATTAAAACAGTCTGTATTTTTAACTAAATTTAAGCGTATTTCCATTCTGGATGCTTCAGAAAACAGCATTTGCAAGAAAATCCTCGTCATGGAATATCGTAATTTTGCTTACTACGATTTTTGTAAGAAAATTGTAATAATAATGTAAGAAATAACTTTTATAATTGTTATTATGTGTGTCCATTTGTCACAAACATTTATGGATGAAACTGACGTAAATAAATATAATTATAAAATTTATATGATACATTATTACTATGATTTTATTACACATTATCACAGTTAATATTATGACGATAATTCTTGAAGAAGATTTTCTGGCAAATTATGCTTTCCGAAGCATTCAGAATGGAAAAGCACTTAAATTTTGTTTAAAATACGGACTATTTAGATATATAAATTTTTTACTTTTAAAAAGTATATTTTAGTAAAATATTTTATCATGTTGCGAAATATATACATTCTCCTTTCATATACAGCATAAATCGCACTTTTGTGACAATTTTTATGGTGTCTGTACTACATTTTTATGAGTTCTTCACATTGTATAGTCTGGCGCAGTGCTCCATAGGAAGTTGCTTTACTTCAACCTTAACCGCCTTTTAAAATAAATACAGCTGCGTAAGTAATAAATACCGTGTGTATACACCAACGCTCTCGGAAGTTAACGTCTGAGGCTAAAATAAAATATATTCATTGAATACTATTCCAAATGAAAGGGTTTTCAAAAGGTATCACTTTACCGTGAATCGCCTATAGTACTAACTATAGTAGTAACTTATTTAATAACTTCATTCAAATTTAATAAATAATGCCTACAAATAATATTGTATTATATATATATATATATATATATATATATATATATATATATAATATATATATATATATATAATATATATATAGTGTTAAAGATCCTAGGTAAATAAGGGGAAAAAATTCAAGTGTTAATTTAAAAAAAAAAAAATTATTTTAATTTTTTGGACACGTTCATTGGCTTTCTATAGTCACTGTTTAATTGCTTTCCACTCATTAGTAGTTTGAGTTATTTATTTATTGGCACACAAACTACTTCAAAAAACCAGTTCAGTTTTATTTGTTTTATATACTCTGCGTAATAAACTTTTCTATAGGCTGTTAACGGTAAAATGAGCACTTTTGAAAGCCCTGCTTAAGATCTACTTGTATGCCCGTTTTGTATTCTTCCGTCTTATGTAATATTATCATCACTTTATCCATGCGTAGGTCCCGTGAAACTGTGAAATAATAAGGAAAGTAAATATTTCACTAACAGGCTCATTTTTACACTTCAGTGCATTATATATATATATATATATATATATATATATATATATATATATATATATATATATATATATATATATATATAATATATATAAAATTTAAAGCGAAAGAAATAATTTAAGTTATCGAAAATGGTAACCTAACACTTTTTATTCGACGTTAAAATATGGAACTACGTTCCATCCATCGTTACCAACTTTACTGCACGTATGTCACTCGGTGCAGGTAGGAGTAGTGACTTTTTTCTAAAGTTGATTTGAGAAGTGCTCACTTTATCGTGAACAATATTTACTGTGTTTACTGTTGTAATTTTGCGCGCTTATTATTTTCTCGTATTTCCTGTATGCTTCATTTCATATAAAATTACAATCCGAGATAAAAAAAAATCAATACATTTGAAACCTAAAACATACAACCAGTGATATCGTGCGTGGGGCCGTGGTGGTTTATTGGCCAGACCACCCGCCGCCCACCAAGGCGAGCTGGGTTCCGTTCCCGGCGGGGTCGCTCCTGGATTCCCGCGTGTGTGAATCGTGGCGGACGTTGCCGTTGGTCGGTGTGATTTCCTCGCGGGATCTCCCGTTTCCCCCGCCCTTGCATTCCGGTGCTGCTCCGTACTCACCTCGCTTGTTAAAGGCCGTGTCTACAATCTGGCCGTTCCGAAACTCGGCGTCAAGTGACGTCACATTGACGCGGTCCGTATATGGTCCGAATATGGTTTCAGGATGTGACACTAGGTCGCAGTGAATTCGGCGCATTATTTGTTATTGTGTAGTAATTTATAAATTTGCTGAAATTTTTTATTATTCGATGTTTGCGAGATGCATGATTTGAATATTGATTGATAATACACGCATTATTTGTATTATTTTATATAAGTTCGCCAACTGACATCCAAATTCACTTTCAACTTTGCGTTTTGAAAGTTCTAGCCTTCTTATTAAGTAGTTCGGACCGAAGACATCACTACTTATTTATTAGCATTTCGTCATATTTGTTTTGAGAAGGCTCTCCCCGCACATCCATTGTTCACATTATTAACGTGAACATTGCGCGAAAGTATTTGAAGTCTCCTTCGTTTTCCAAGAGCTTAGGGCACAACTTGGGGGCGAAAGTTCAGTTTTCTGAAAGCTTCAACTTGGGTGCGCGGGTTGACTTAGGACACGGCAGCTCGGGAGAGCGCCGTGACGTCAGAGGGGTCACGTGCACCAACCAGCGCGTCCTTGTCCTAACACGCGCTTGTTCATTCGTCCACCGACCTATCGCAGTCGTCTGTGTTGTTTTGTCCATAGTGGTTTTCTTTTTCAAGTCAGAACGGTTAACATGAATTCTATGCTCCATCTCATCAACGAGTGAAATTTTTTGACAGTTCTGAAGGCAATCCTGTTTACAGCTATTTCCATGGATGCAGCGGTGTTTCTCTCTCTCCCCCCCCCCCCCCTGTTACAAATTATGTTTACATACACACATACAATTTGCTGTCAACCTGCCCAATATGCCAACATAAAATAGTTAGTCATGTAAATAACTGCATTTAGACATGCCTCAAGTGCCTTCCCGCGAATCACAAACATTCAGTATCGGAGTACTTTATTACGATTGGTCCAGTCAAATAGGAACATTTCTTCTCACGTAGACACCCGGCCAATAACCGAAGGAAGTTGTGGTCGTGGACGTAGAATATTGAAGTCTAGCATGACCATAAATATTTTCGCGAAAAACACCTGTCCCTACATGAGTAGAGACCTGCAAAATTCGCGTTATTATTTAGCATCAAGCTAAACTTCACAGAACTATGCATACTCGAGCTGGCGTCGTTTCTCTATTGGCTACTGCATAAATGTGAAGCCACTCCCTCTCTGACTGGACTGCACGTGTTTGGACTAGACAAATGTCAAGTGATTATTTACTGGCTCAGAGTTATCCAGGACGTGTCCAATGACAAACTTATTGCGAAGGTACATGTGTTTGAAGTTTAATGTGTCCCTAAATAATAACGCGAATTTTGTAGGTCTCTAGCCACGAGTCACAAGTGTTTTACACTTGTGTTACCATAGAAATACCTTATTTTTTACTAAGTTTAATTTTTGCACATACTTTACATTTAAATTAACATTTCATTTATAATTAATATGAATAAAAATAGGGAGGAAATATGAATGTTGGTAATGCCTAGTAATAAATAGTTCTTCATTTGCATGAGGCGGAGTAATATCCTGGAAGAAGAACTTAAGCAGGGCTTCAGAAAAGTTGGAAGCAAATGTGAATGGACTATACTCTCACATCTGTCAAAAAACGCACTCGTGCGTGGGACAGACTATATGCTAATCAAGGGTAGCCTAAAAATTTGGATTGCAGTGCATGAATGTTTTCACTTTTATTTTATTGTTCCGCCACAGTCGCAATTATTTAAGATAAAACTCCGTATGCGTGTGATTGTTAGCCTTTCCCTGTGCGTAATATTATTTCGTAACGGTATTCTCACTCACACTGGAAGAGAGTGTTAACTGTGGTAAACATTAATCCGATTAGATTACGTAATTTGTGATGAGTGGATTCTGTCCGCGAATTGAATTGTTTTACGCATGTTGTACCGAAATTGGCAGGTTTCAAAGCCGTTCATATCATTGAAATCATGGCTAATGAATAAGAATTACTTATATACTATACTTCAAATGAAATACTTCAAATGTTACGTTATGAAATAATTTTTTCCCCAATTACCGGAACCGCTGTGTTTGTAAACTAATTTATTTGCTAGTTTCTATATCAACCGAGGTGATGTTTCGATGATATAATACGCAGTGAACTGACATAATAGTGATAATACAGAATCGTAGTGTAAACTATCTACCAAAAAGTAATTGGGCACCCGTGAAGATAGGTGATTCAGTACGTCAGTTGACTTGTGTCTCACGGCCTTCGGCGTAGGACCGCTGGTGTTTGTCCGCTTTAGCATGAACACAGAGGCCTATTATAACATTCTGGATAATGAAATGCTCCCAACATTGTGGTGTTTTTACGGAATGGACCCGTGTTACTTCCAGGATGACAATGCCAGGTGCCATGTTTCAAGGGCTACTATGCAGTGGTACGCCGACAACAATGTTCGCCGATTGGTCTGGCCCGCCCAGAGCCCCGACCTCAACCCTATAGAACATCTTTGGGACGAATTGGAATCGCCGGGCGAGGACTCGTCAGGCGCGGCCAAAATCCATTGCTCAACTCATGGAATGGTTGCAAGAGGAATGGCGACGAATCCCCGTGGATGTCCTGCAAACACTCGTAGAGAGCATGCCAGACAGGGTGGCTGCTGTTATAGCTGCAAGAGGTGGCCCTACGAGATTATAACGGGGTGACAACCACCGAGCAAACATTGTGGACAGGTGCACAATTACTTTTTGGTAGACAGTGTAGAAGGAAACAGTATGTTGTAAGACTTATTACTACAGGGAAATTTTGTTTGTGGCCGTGAGCAAGACGATAGATATGAAGCAATTGCGATGGAACAGCGGGGCATAGAATAATCGCCGCAGCATATATATATATATATATATATATATATATATATATATATATATATATATATATATATATATATATGCGCGTTTGGGACCATAATTGTAACAGACGATCATACTTCGATGAGGGTGGTCGGTTTTCACTTCACTCAAAGAGCAGTTTTTTAATGTATTAATTACTTACTTTAATCCATTCACGGTTACTTCCTACTTTTCTGAAACCCTGCTAAAGTTCTACTTCCAGGATATTCCTCTGCCTCGTAAAAACTAAGCTCGAATAAGTCTAGAAAATTACACCACAGGACAACCCACCGAATTCGTGCGCACTCAGTTGTAATATTTTACATTCGAACCATTTCTTACTAGGCGTTACCAACACACATGTTTTCTCACTGTTTTTATGCATATTTATTAAAAAATGAAACATTATAATTTATAAATGAAATATTGGACAAACCTTAATTTAACGAAAAATAAGACAATTTTATGGTCACGGAGGTATAAAACGTTTGTGATACGTGGCATGTTTAGAAAGAAACTAATCACGGCATACGTGCGGTGATTTTTCGAAGGTTCGATTCAGAAAGTGTGAAAAAACCGAGAATATATTATAGTTCACCCATTTTCTTGCTCACTGCGCGCACTTCTTTTTGAAGCTAGGTGTGTGTTAATCCGCGGTGTCTTCTGTCTCCCTGGTTTGGTTGTTGAAAATATGGCTTACGAATATATAGTTATTACCGTGACCTGCTATATATATATATATATATATATTATATATATATAATCCGTTAAAATGTATGCAGGTAGGGACAGTAACATTTTTTCAAAGGTTAATTTCAAAAGTGCTCACTTTATCGTGAACAGCCTTTACCTGTCTGTCGTCGTCATCATTTATTTTATTTAAATACGCGACGGTTACTCCCTTACTTCAACTGAATCTCCATGACGCTGTAGCGTACTTGGGATTTGAAAAAATGGATTATTAATCCGCACGTCACAATTAACTTTACACATTGTCCAGACACTCAGTTTTACATCTTTATTTTTATTTTATTTTTATTATTATTATTATTTTTTCTTCAATATTTGTATTTAACTAGTGCTTCAGGTCAAATTTCAAATATGTGTACCACCGTTAGGATTAACTAGACCATAGCGCCTATGTTTACATCTCCTTTTTTTTTTTTGGTGTCTAATCTGGAAGTATGAAATACTTTGTATTACGGTTTATTCCCAGACCCATTTCGATAGTTTACGAAGTACGAAGATTATAATCAAGTTAAATTAGAGACGTTCACTCTTTCAGCGTTCACACTCACACACACACACACACACACACACACACACACACACACACACACATATATATATATATATATATATATATATATATATATATATATATATATATCCCCACCCCTGGTTTGTGTTGATTCTTAAATTCAGCTATTTTCGTTTTTACGTTGCAACTAAGCAGAGGTTCTGAAAAAATATCCCTGCTAGCTGTGCTCATCTGTTTATTGAAAGTTTGGCAATCACCGAAATGTACATAAACGTGTGCGACGTAATCCTCGCTTTACTAATTACTCGAATATAATTAATATTCTTGGAAAGTGCTTTTCTTAGAAAGTACGTCGTAGCGTCTGAAAACAGTGGTTACGTTACCGAGGGTTAAGGGGACTACGTAGCTGCTCGTCCTAGGTGGAGAAGGGCGGGAGCGATAAGGGGCGACAGTTACACTGCACGCCTATGCGCCTTATCGCCCCTACGCGCAAGGCGTGCAGTGTTCCCATAGTGACGCTGTGCCGTGCAAATTAGCTCTGAAACACACGGGTTTTACTACACGCGATGAAAGACCGCAGATTGAACTACGCCCGTATCTTTCCACTTTCCTCTTGCCGCTTAAGGAAACTGCATAGGCTGTTTTAAAAATGCTGTATTCGGCCATTTCCACGATTTTTTTCTCTCCAAGAATTCACTAAATACGACGAAAGCAAAAAAAAAATAGGGCAACAGATAATTGTTTTTTTTTTTTTTTTTTTTTTTGACAAAAAGTCGTATTTCCAGAACTTTTATTTACCGAGATACGCGTTTTACGCTCAAACAACGGTTTCACAGAAAACGTTTCAGTACATAGGACTCTTAAGATCTGAATAATTAATTTTTACTGGCGAGATTCGTATGATAATTTGGTTAACTTCACCTGCGGTTTTTCTATTTCTGACTGCTGTGAAATAGAAAACTGCGACTCTCCGCATGAGAATATCGCAGTATTACAGTTTTACTCTGCTCTCCACTCCACCATTTCTCTTATTAAGGTTGTTCACTATAAAGTGAGCACTTCTGAAATCAACCTTAGAAAAAATCACTGCCCATGCCTGCGTATATCTAAACGGGCGTCCTTAGCGACATGCACCCAGTAAAGTTGGTAACGATGGTTGCGAAGTAGTTCCATATCTTAACGTTGAATAAAAAGAGTTACGTAACTACTAGTAATAAATTAAATTAATTATTTCTTTCGCTTTCTGTTTAATTAATGAATCGAAGTGTAAAAATGAGCCTATTTGTTACATGTTTACTATTATAATTATTTCACAGTTCCACTTGACCGACGTATGAATAAAGTGACAAGGCCCACGGCAATGTTAATTTTACACAAGGCGGAAGAATACACAAGGTGCATACAAGTTTATCTTAAGCAGGGCTTTCAAAATTGCTCATTTTCCCGTGAACAGCCTATAATCACATTTATTTCGCCAGGTAGAGAATGATGGTACTCATCCAACGGACCGACAGCCGCAAAAAAAATAATTGATTACGTTGATCGCGTGTACGTCAGAACACGTAAGCCTGCATCAAAGCAAATACTAGGATGTAATCAACTAAATGGTAGGGCGTGGTGGAACTGGAGACATGATAGCAGCCCGCTTCCCGCATGCATTGCACGGCAGAGAAACTAGCAGCGACTAACCCTAACTTAGGTTCGTCACAAACATCGACGAAGCTGAGCGAAACGACAGTTTCCAATCATCCATACAAGCTAGCTGAAAGAAAAAATTTTGAAATTCGGAGGCAAAGGTATAGTTGAAGTGGACCCAGATATTCGTTGCGCTCTCTCCACTGCCGAAGCTATTTACGACAAAAGTTAGATAGAACAAACGAAACACGCTATAATAAAATATTTAAATATGCAAAAAATTAGAAATACATTTTTATTAAGAACGGTGCAAATATAAATATGACAAAGGCCTCACAATCGCCACTAGACTGCAGAAAGTATATTTACACATATGGCAAAACCTCTGAAATTGATCTTAATGTATCTCTAGTGTCCTTTAAACTGTATAAGCATCGTGAGTTTGTACATTTATACTTCATGTACGGATGTATCCACCTGCTGTTCTTAATACGTTGTCTTTCAACGGTGATCACGCCAGCCCATAACGATAACAAAGCTACGTGTCCCTTATCCTGTGTCTTCGGTTTGAAATCACCTTACCATATGTGACTTGTCACTAAAGGCTGTTCACGATAAAGTGAGCGATTTTGAAATGAACCTTAAAAAAAAAAAAAAAAAAAATTACTGCCCCTGAACGCAACGGGCGCACTGAGTGATATTTGCCCAGTAAAGTTGGTTACGATGAATAGAAAATAATTCCACATCTTAACGTCGAGCTATCGTACACCGTATAAATTTGAAGAGTTTTACTACGGTTTATTTATAACGTGTATAAAAGCCTATCACCGCGCACATAAAATTCACTTAAGAAAATACACACGAGGTTATGACAATAAATGTTATAAACTACGAACGAAACTGATAAGCATGAAAATTGCACGTCACTGCATTAACACTTTGTTTCAAGTTCAACCGCACCAAGAATAGTGAAATATGGAGAACTAATTTCCCCACAACTAAGATAAGGTGTCAGAATATTTTCTAGTGTTTTAGTCACGAGTTATTGTAAAAAAAATTGTCGGCTGCAACAATGTATAATCTCTTTATGTAATCGTATTATTTCCCCATTTATTTCATCCCAATGTACGTGGGTTTACAAACTACAAGAAGTAATCATAGAAATAATGGAATAGTAAGCCAGACTTGTTTCATAAAACGTAGGCTCAAAATGTTGTACTACTGAAGCCATTATAATATCTAATTAATAGGCAAGTAAATATTCTAGGAGAACGATTGCCAAATATGAAGTCTTCGTCGGCAAATTTATTCGTTATAGATGTATTTGTATAAAGGTATCTTGCAAATGACATTAAGTAGCTGTCTCTTAAAAATTCCATATCGATGCCATGAAGCGCTAGTACTCGCAATCAAGTTCTTTTTGGCGCACGTAATTAGTCGATAACTGACCATACTTAGGTTTCCGTAGGTTTCTGCCCTGATAAAAACGTTTACGATATTTCACAACGTATATCGCTAAGTCCAGTAACTGCTCGTCACAAAATTAAGTTACTAAAATTTAGGTTTAACTCAAATTTCGTATTCTCGTCCTTCGAAATAAGATTTATGGAAGCACTGGGCCGTACAGAGTATTTGTTGATTATCGTACCATGTAACTGAAATGTGTGCAACAAAAATCACCTCTGTGCTTCATAGGGAAGCACTGTTCATTACCCGTAGCTAAGAATAGGTTCGTAAATGAAACAACGCCGGAATAAAGTATTTTATCGACGAGCAAAACCTACTAGAGTAAAAGTTTCTACCGATTATGAAAAACGATACATTCTTTTTAGCATAATTGGACCATAGCATGTCGGGAGCAATGTTTTAATAATCGTGATAAGCACTCTAAACTAATTGTATAACTACAAACAATTTTTATTAAATAGTCCCAAAGAATACTTTGGTATCACTACAAGTAATAAAAGAAAATTTTATAGCACGTTACTGTGGAACGTGTAAAACTAAAATTGAATTTAACACGCAGGCACTGTAAATTTCATATCTGTCTATCTTCCTACCTACCTACCTACCTAACACAACCTACCAAATTACCTACCTGTATATACATGTATAGGCTGTTCACGGTAAAGTGAGCACTTTTTAAGGCCCTCATAGAAGGCATTAACCCCTAATAAATATATTTTATTGCAGCCTCAGACGTTAACTATTGAGTGTGATGTTGTGTTTATAAGTCATATTGCACTGTTTACATTAAAAAGTGGCGGAAAGGTTAATTGAAAGGAAAAATTTAGCAGGGCCTTAAAAAGTGCCCACTTTACCGTGAACAGCCTATATATAATTATACACACATTTTATGTGTATGTACTTTATGTTCTCTATACTATTGTACACCGTTTAACGGATCTGTACCAAATTTGGCAGGGATGCCCTTCAATAGCCAACTTGAAATAATGTGTAGGCAAAAATTGGTCTCCGGCCCCCATTAAGCGCCCCCCCCCCCTTTTTTTTCCTCGCCCTTCTCTATTCCCTTGATCAAAAATCTTTCATATAATGTAATGATACCTGGACATTAGTGTGGTTAATGCCAGGCAGGTTAACTTGTTTATTACAAACATGAAGGCACGTAAACGTAATTTTAAGTTTCATAAATTAAATTAGTGTGTTTTAAAGCAATATATTTTACTTGTAGTGATACAAGACAATTTTTGGCATCTGCTTTCCCAAAAATGGGTTGTACAACGTAGATTACTTTTAACTGCGTAGTTTTCCTGTCAATTTCCGGGACGACTTGCCAGGAAAGTAAACATTGCCCATTCGATAAAAATTAATTTTTGCTAGTGACTTAGGCGAGGGGAAGGAAATGCAAGAAAGATAAAGTGAGTGAGAGAGATTTGAGAGCTGAGGTATTCAGCGCCGTTTAGGGTGAAAAGGAGAACAAGCCGGAATCTTAGTAGGAGGGGGGGGGGGGGTGTCTAAAAGTTCCCCGAGGAAACCCACCGGCCGAAGGAAACGACCACCATGTTTTCCACAAACGAAAATTAAATCCGGCCTCGCCGGGAACCCAGCCAGTTTCGGCGTGGTGGGAGGAGAGTATAGGCTGTTCACGGTAAAATGAATATTTCTGAAAGCGCTGCTTAAGTTCTACTTGTATACATGTTTTGCATTCCTCCGCATTATGAAAAATTAACATTGCTGTGGGTCTCGTCACTTTATTCATCCATCGGTCAAATGAAACTGTGAAATTAGGCATTATTAAGAAAGTAAATACTTTACTAATCTGCTCATTTTTACACTACGATGCATTAAAAAAACAGAAAGCGAAATAAATAATTTTAAGTTATCACAAATGGTTACCTAACAATTTAATTCCGCGATAAGTTATGGAACTACTTTCCATCCATCGTTACCAACATTACTGGTCGAATATAACTCAGTGCGCCCGTTAAATTATATACAGACAGGGGCAGTGACTATTTTCTAAGGTTCATTTCTAAAGTGCTCACTTTATCGAGAACAGTCTTAAGTCTGAAAAACTGCACCATCGCGGCTGTTCTCAGTTAAAGCTGGACTCACAACCATCCGTCGCATCAGTCAGTCCGTTCTCAGTTAAAGCTGGACTCACAACCATCGCATCAGTCAGTCCGTCCTCAGTTAAAGCTGGACTCACAACCATCCGTCGCATCAGTCAGTCCGTCCTCAGTTGAAAGCTATTCACAACAGTCCGTCAACCGCCAATCCTTCTGCGCGGCAGTGCTGCCAGATGGCTGAACAAAATTGCCCCCAAATTACATGAAAAATCCCCCCCCTCCCAAAAAAAAAGGCTTTCCTGGATCAAATCCCCCAAAACATTTTGTGATTGTTATATAATTTTTAATTGCACTTAAACTATACATTATGGCTTAATCTTCGACGAATATGTCTGAATTATACAGTTTCTAAGTGCCGGCTATTAAAATTATGCCAACGTGGACATTTTTAGAGAGGAAAACACTTAACACTTTGAGGTCGGCACACTTTTACCAGCTTTAAAGTCAAGCTAGACGTTAGTCACCTATATCCATACCGCTGCAGGGACACCGTGTTCTATTGGTCCCTATTGTCACTTAACGCCATTCTACAGGTCAAACCGACACCAGCCTTTCCGTATTGGCCAGCTTCCAACCAATGGAGTGGCGAGTTTACCATTATTCAACCAAATGTTCTTTCGTATGTAACAGGATGTACATCCCATCGTGTTGATTTCCGTAACCATACAAAAATTTGTCGTTCATGTACGAAATGCGTTGTTGATGTTGTATTAGTTCCTATTTAAAATCCTTATGAAATAGGGAATTGATGTAAGTATACCCGGACCAGTTTTGTTTTTTATGTGGAATGAAATGTTCAAATAAGTTTGGCCCGAACTACACTCGAGTGTAGTCCTCGAAGTGTTAAAAAAAAAATTTAAAAATAGGGAATGTGTGCTGTCTATCAGTTTGGCATAAATTATGAAAAAAAAATTACGTAATTTCAACATATTTACATAAAAGAAAATAATTACAATGTGCAAATGACTGAGCAATAATTACAATCACATTAAGTTGCCAACTTAAAATTAGAAAAACATTTGTGGATGTTAATGATATACATAAATTGCAGTGACATCACAAACTAGTAATTACTAAATGCTATCATTTGAACTGTTGGAGAGTGTAGCCGTGAGTGCATCGTTACCTATGACATAGCCTTTAGCTTTTGTTTGATGAGTCAATGTTCTTTTGTTCGGAAATGATAATTGATGATTTAGTTGTTTATGTAACAGCAAGACATAATTATGAAGAATCCTTAGAGCAGTAATAAAAACCCTCGAAAACCCGAATGAACTTTTCAAAATCCCCCAAAAATCCTCCCAAAAATGTACCCCCCCCCCCCAAAAAAAAACTTCTCCCAAAGGAAAAAAAAAACTCCCCAAATTTGATGGGGAACCCCTCCCCCCCCCCCCCAAATCAGGTAACACCGCGTGTACGGGAAAGTTTCTGTGTGACAGCTTAACAACGTGATCTTTATTTAGCTTGAGATATATTTTGGTTGCAAAAACATTTACAAGCGAGAAATTTTTGGGGAAATAATTTCCTCACGTGATAGGGATTTGTAATAATTTTTTTTTTTTTTCATTTGAAATTCCTGAATTCACCACCAAAGATAAATTAACACATATCCACCGCCTTGTATATGATTTTTAAGTAACGTATTCTCGTGTGAGGAATGTCGTCAGAAGGCGGTGGCTCATCTGTCCGACCGTCGAAAGTTAACGTTTGGTAACTATTTGACGGATGGACGGATGGTTGAACATCACGTGATCGTCGGAAGGGAGGACGGGCGACTGATGGATGCGACGGATAGCTGTGAGTCCAGCTCAACTGAGCAACTTCGGAAGCCCTGCTGGGGACTTATTTTGTACTCGTCTTGTATCGGCTCCGCCACGCTGATATTTACACAGGGACGAAACGGCGTGGCGGTTACTTTAATGCCACGCTCACGGGTGTGGGGGGGGGGGGGGGGTGTATTACTTGATGCTGGACATTATTTTAGCAATAATAGCGGCTCTGTCCAAGAAGTGGAATCATGGTCACAAAAGCCACGATATGGTATGCAGCTTATCCCAGGAGATGAAAAGTAACCGATAGGTTAAGCCATCACAAGTTGGACTGCTAAAAATTTAAAATAAAAAAAATTCGTAAAAAAAAAATTTGCACACACGCAACGATCATGAGAAAATGAAAGGAATAGTTCGCCAACAAACTTACCCAAAACAGCGGATAAAAAATCGATTACATAAGAATGATGTCGACGGATACTTGCAGATAGAAAATAAAGCGGGCTACATGCTGTATGTCGAGATGGAGAAGGAGATAACCTTGAGCGAAAAGCTGTACATGGAAGGGTGTGCTCAGAAATTCATAGTCTCGTTCGACTAATCGATACTTAACTCGAAAATCAGAAACAATTATAAAGAATTACAACTGACATTTTTCATTTTAACTGAATTTAAAGTATATATAAGATTATGCACGTAAATAATTAATAAACATTAAGAAGATTAAATTTTTTAATATAACATAGAAACACATGAATTACTAATGCAAACAGTACAAGTTTTGTCAGCTGGTAACTTATTGTTTTACAGCTTCAAATTGTAAAAAAAATTAATTAAGTATAACTGGAGCACGTTTCTAATTGGAAAAAAATATATCTGGTGAAATACTAACTAAACAAGAAAGAATTAATGGAATTACAATTAAGTGGAATTAGTGCTAATATAACTGGCTTATTATTCACTCGTTGATTGGCTCCACGAGTATGTGGGAACGGGTTTTGTATCTGATTGGCTGCTGCACACTGCGGAAGGCTGCCTATTGGCTGGTCTGCAGACTGGCATGTAGGTTACCAGGCGCTGATTGGTGAACGGCATGCCGACATTTCGCTGGATAGTGACGCCATTTTCCAGGCGTGTGCGGCTGGAGTTCGCGATGCAGCCGGCTATTTCACTTCTGTATTCTTAAAGACGCTGTGCTTACGACGTACATAAACTTAACTGGTCTCGGTCATTTTATCCACGTGTTAATCAAGACGAGCTGTAGAATTATCCGAAACAGAATACTTAGCATGTTAGCAGTATATAAATTCTTACTGCCGTGTGCAATAAACGAGCATAACCTAAATAAAGTAACTGCAGTGTCCGTTCATTTAGCCATCACGCTTTCAATACGCCATTAAGGGGCACGCCTAGCTGGAGTTGCAGAGTATTTGAAATACACTTGAAACCGTTAAACGTTCGTCCAATGTTCTGTTCTACGAAAAGAACCCACACTCTAGACGAGGCTTTTTGAGTGCTTTCAAGACGTCACGCATAGGTAAGCGGTTACTTTGTATATGCATATTTTTCAATTGTTATATTCACAGTTTTTGTCCGCGAATTATTTTAAGTTCTTCAGTAGTACTTCACAAAAATTTACCCGAGGCAACTGATTGCTTATGATTACACCGCTCCACGCAACTTCAAACACTAGATGAAGAACTCTCTCTCTCTCTCTCCCCTCCCCCCCGGGGGCAGTTTTATCTTCATTGTGCATTTCGCCCGCCTTGCTTACGTCAGCAGCGCGGAGAAAATAAAAGCCAATCTCTCAAAGCGGTGCTGCAGTTATTTATACCAGCAAGTCTCCGCCAGGGGCCTGACCTTGCAGCGTATACGGGGTGATTCGCAACTAGACCGACAAATGGTGATTCTTCATGAAAAAATAAGAGGAAAACGTACGTGGCTAAACCGAATATTAAGGGAGGCGCGAGCTCTTAAAAAACGTCATTTCAAACCGTATCTATGCAAAATATCGGTAACGAAGTAAAATACAATGACAACTCTCGGAACAACACTTTGTATGTAATCGGGACCTTCAACGTAAGACCCTATATTTTGCACAAATACGGCTTAAAATCTCGTTGTTTTTTTTAGGGCTCAGACCTCCCTTAATATTAGGTTTAGGTATAAAGTGTCACGTGTGTTTTCCTTTTACTTTTTCATGAAGAATCACCTCCCGAAGTTTGTCGGTCTAATTGAGAATCATCCTGTATATCGCTCTGCGCCGGGGAAACAGTGGTAGGAAAAACTATCGAATGACCGTAATATAATACAGAATGTATATACGTCAGACCGACAGACTTTGACTGCTGGTTAATCGCGGGAAAAGAAGGTGAAAACATACGTACGACCTATGGTTTGGAGTGAATCATAAGGGTGGTACACGCCTTTAAATTAGGACCTAAATTCTAGTTTATTACAACTACTGGATAAAATATTTACTGCAATACGGAAAAACTAATTGACTGCATAATGTGTAACTTTATTTGTGGCATACGGCATCTTTTATGTCCCAAGTATGCTACCGCATCATGGCTATAGTCTATTCGCAGTTTCTTCGCACTTTTTGAATGAAACCTTTGAAAAATCACCCCATGTATGATGTATTTAGTTACTTCCTTAACATGCCATGTATCACAAGCGTTTTGTACCTTTTGTTAAGGTTGTTCACGATAAAGTGAGCACTTTTGATATAAACCTTAGAAAAAAGTCACTGCCTCTATCTGCATATATTTCAATGTGTGTCCTGAGTGACATGCGCCCAGTTAAGTTCGTAACGATGGATGGGAAGTAGTTCCGTATCCTAGCGTCGAATAAAAAGTGTTAGGTAACCATTTCTGGTAACCTAAATTTTTTCTCTAGCTTTCTATTAATTTTTTTATGCAACGAAGTGTAAAAATGAGCAGATTTGTTAGATATTTACTTTTCAAATAATTTCACTGTTTCACTTGACCGACGCATGAATAAAGTGACGAGGCTCACGAAAATGTTAATCTTACACAAGGCGGAAGAATACACAACGTGCATACAAGTATATTTTAAGCAGGGCTTTCAAAAGTGCTCATTTTACCTTGAATAGCCTATAACATGGAAGTATTTTACTTTTTGGTTAAATTGAAGTCCTGCGTGTATATTATATTCATAAATAATATTTCATTTTTGATAAATATGAATGGAAACAGTGAGAAAACATCCGCGTTGGTAGCGCCTAGTAAGAAATAGTTACCACACAAAATATTATTACAACTGAGTGCGCACGAATACGGTGTGTTGTACTTTGGTGTAATTTTCTATACTTAATTAAGCTTAGTTCGCACGAGGCTAGGAATATCCTGGAAGCAGAACTTTAGCAGACCTTTAGAAAAGTGCGAAGTAACCGTGAATGGATTATTTTGTGATTATTTACATGAAATAATTTGACCACAGCGTAGAGTTGTGTGGTTTTTGCAGGCCCTTGTTCCGCTATTAATCATCCAGGCAGTCAGTGTTCCATCTTAAATATTTTCTCCAATATGTATAATAAACTAATGATTTAGATACAACTTAAAAAATGTGTACATCCCTTAGAATTCACTTTAGACCATAGGTCATATGTTTCACTCTGCTTTCCTTATGATTAACCTCCAGCCGAAGTAGGCCTATTTCGGTCGAGTCTATAGGGCTATAAATAAACAAATTCCACAACACACTCCTGTAGCTATCAGTATTATTTTCTCAAAAAATATAATACTTGTGTAGAGTTTAAGCTAAATAATTATTATATTTGAATGTGTTTTCAGTTGTAATGTAATCAGTTACCTTCCGAGAAAATATACTTGCTTGTGTATACAGTCATAGTTTTCTTATACGCTGACTACGCAATCTAATGCAATTACTTAGGAAAAGCTGCTACATAGATGAGATTTTCTTTATAATATTGTAGTAACTGGAAGATATCAAATAACTTTTTTATTGATGATTAATGGCTTAGCTTTATGTAGCTAAACTAATTGGCTGTTCACGTACAAACCCAAATAAGCTATGGTTGAAAACCTGTCTCCATAGTTTTTCCGAACCAGGGCAAGGTGCGAATTAAACTTTTATGACAAAGGGAGGGGGGGGGGGGGTGTGGAATTTTTTAGTGAACTAGAAACTTTTGAAGATTTGATATGAACATATGACATATGAAAACTAAAATAACGTGCAGAATTATTTCACATCATCCGTAAAGATTTAAGTTTCCTGTAAGTCGTATTTGATACCTTAAGTAATAATACTGGGAGTAGTAGGAAATATGGGTTTCGAGGACAAGAGCTGGGAGCTGCGGCGCTGCAGTAACGCCGCCCGCCATCTTGGATTGGCCATCTTGATTCCGGTGGCCATTTAGTTTCTGGTCGTTATCTTGTTTCCCCATCATGCTCTACCATTCCGTCTTGTTTTTCATGCTCTATCATTCCATCGTATTTTTTCATGCTCTATCATTCCGTCTTGCCTCTCTGCCATTCCACCTTGTTTCTTCATGCTCCTTCATTTCATCTTGTCTCTATCTCATTCCATCTTGTCTCTTTCATTTCTTTCACTGTTCTCTCTCTTGTCGTCTTCTTCGCCCCCCTTGCCACCTGCAAGAGGTGCTGGTGTGTCCGCCATCTTGGAGTCGTTTTCAGTAGTTCTTTCATCACCTTCTAGGACGTGCTGGTGTATGACATCTTGTTTTAAGTCGTCGAGTGACAATCGGAAGTACTGTTATTTATTTTTTCACAGAGCTCAAAAAATCTTGTGGAGAGGTGCGCGATCGAACTGCCGGATCTTGTGGTCGCCAGTATGGCTGATACTCAAGCCGATTGAGCTATCAGGGCATGTGTTCGAGCAATGGTTTAAATTTAATATATGTATGTTTATGAGTGGTGGTGGTGGTTGGGGGGGGGGGGGGCATTACCAAAAAATTTAAAAGATGATATATTAAAATTTTTTATATCTTTAATTTGTATATATTTTTTTAACGAATTCCTGTACCCCCGTTGCATAAAGCAAAACGATTAGGTGTATGTACTTATGAAAATAAAAAATACATTTGGCAATCATTGCCTGATTTACATGTATATCGATAAAGCCGATGAGACAGAACTGACAGAACATACAGCAATTCACAAGTAAGCACACATAGTACATTTTGTTTTGTAATTTGGTGTTAGCAGCTGATTATAAAACCATGATAACTTGATCCTACTGAATACCAAGCTTTTGAATTAAGAGATGCACTGCAGATGTATTTTAACATTTAAAATGTCAACGTAAAAATTAGTAGTGTAGGCTGCTCACTTCGTAAAGTTAGAGGTTCTGAAAGATGAAATGAAATCTTACGCCCACCTTAAGAAAATATTTTCCCGTAATTTTCTGTATTTATTTTCTTATTTCCACCACTTCCACGCCACTGCGCTCATTTTTCAGTTGTCGGTGGTGACTATCGCGACAGTTACATGCTTGTAAATCTTTACAAATAGCGCAGCACCGTGTGGCGAGTAGACAAGATAGCCAACCTCCAAAATTTTTAGCGAACAATATTCATTTCTGAGAGTTTGGCAAACACAGTCATAATCGTGAGATCATTGCGTGAGATCATTGTCGAACATAAAATTAAACACGCTTTTCGCTCATCACTTCCTTTAGTATTTGTAATACATATACATTTTTACAAGTAGTCCAAATATTGCCATTTCAATATGAAAAATTTCCCAAAATGCGACAGTAGCAAATGAGTTAGCCTGTTTGGCGGTATATCGTCCAGTATGGTAACTTTGGGTATAGCGGGCCCAAGGTTTATTCTACGTAGGTTAGGAGCAAAACGTAATTTCTTATGTGAGAGTTTGGTATAGGGAAATGAGCACTTTTGAAAGTCCTGCTTAAGATCTACTTATATGCACGTTGTGTATTCTTCCGCCTTATATAAAATTAACGTTGCCATGGGCCTCACCACTTTATTCACGCTTCGGTCAAGTGAAAAAATTATTATTTTACTAATCTGCTAATTTTTACACACTGAGGAGTAAAAAAAAAACGGAAAGCGAAATAAATAATTTAAATCATCTAAAATGGCTACCTAACACTTTTTATTCGACGTTAAAATAACAGAACTACTTCCCATCCATAGTTACCAACTTTACCGGGTGCATGTCACTCAGTGCACCCGTTAAAATATATGCAGGTAAAGGCAGTGACTTTTTTCTAAGGTTGATTTCAAAAGTGCTCACTTTATCGTGAACAGCCTTAAGCTTTCAATTAAAAATTTAAGCTATGCGATTAATAAAAGAGAAAATTTTCCTAAGTTAAGAAGTTATTTTAGATTTGATTGATGATTATTACAATCATCCTGTTTTTTTTTTTTTTTTTTTTTTTTTTTACGTGGAAAACAGATAACTTCTGGTACTGGCGACACTAATACATTTAGTGGCGAAAAATCTTTCGTTGCCAAACGTTTAACATTGATTTTCTCAACCTGTAGTAGAAGTAACCTTAAGTATGTATGCCACGATGAAAGATTCCTTGGACGATTCTATGCACGCATGCATGGCCGCTTGTATGGGTGGTTCTGTGGGGAGATTTGGCCGACCGCTGGCTGTTTTCATGGACTTTTTGTAATTGGTCGCGTGCTATGTTCGATGGAAAGTTTCCTACATGGTTGAAATTTTAACCAATCAGGGAAAGGATAGCAGTGTCATTTTGTTTATTTTACTTTGAGAAAGAGCGTAAAATTACTAAAGAGGAATAAATGGCAAATAAAAAAACCACGGAAATGTCCACTGAATCTGTTGTGTGGAAAGTAAGGTAAACATCCATGTTTATTTTCCATAAAATTTCCAGTTATAACAACAATACTCTGTGCATAAACACGTAATGCTGGGCTCGTGAGTGGAAATTGTTCCTGAACTACAGTTTCAGATGTGAAATCATAAAAAATACATTCGTCTTTACTTATGCGGCGACAGGTATAGGCTGTTCACTGTAAAATGAGCACTTTCGAACGCCCTGCTTAAGATCTGCTTGTATGCACGTTGTGTATTCTTCCTCCTTATGTAAGTTTAACATTGTCATGGGGCCTCATCACGTTATTCATGTGTCGGTCAAGTGAAACTGTGAAATTATTAGAAAAGTAAATATAAAACAAATCTCCACATTTTTATACATCGATGAAAAAAAAAAAAAAAAAAAAAAAACCCAGAAAGCGAAAGAAATAATATAAGTTATCAGAAATTGTTTCCTAACATTTTATTCGACGTTAAGATAACGGAACTACTTCTCATCCAGCGTTACCAACTTGAATGGGCGCATGTCACTCAGGGCGCCCGTTTAAATATATATGCAGGGAGGGGCAGTGACGTTTTTCTATGGTTGATTTCACAGGTGCTCACTTTATCGTGAACAGCATTTATCACTGGATAAGTTATTCCAAATAACCCTCTATAAAGGCTATTCACGATAAAGTGAGCACTTAAAAAAACAAACCTTATAGAAATGTCATTGCCCCTGCGTTCATGCATTTTAATTGGTGCACTTGGTGACATTCGTCCAGTAAAGTTGGTAACGATTGATGGAAAGTAGTTTCATTTATTAACGTCGAATAAAAAGTGTTAGGTAACCGTTTGTGATAATTAAAACATTATTTTATCACTTACTGGTTTTTTTAATGCATCGAAGTATAAAAATGAGCAGATTTGTAAAGTATTTACCTTCTTAATAATTTCACATTTTCATTTGACTGACACATTAATAAAGTGACGAGGCCCGCGGCAATGTTGATTTTGCATAAGGCGGAAGAATACACAACGTGTATACAAGCAGATCTTAAGCAGGGCTTTTAAAGGTGCTCATTTCCCTATGCCAAACTCTCACATAAGAAATTACGTTTTGTTCCTAACCTAAGTAGAATAAACCTTGTGCCCGCTATACCCAAAGTTACCATACTGGACGATATAACCGCCGAACGGGCTAACTCATGGTAACATTTGCTACTGTCGCATTTTACAGCGAACAACCTATAACTGTTTGCACGCAGGTTCGGGGGCAGCAGGTCTTGCGGAAACTTCTGCCCGAGCTTGTACGGACGATTCTATCGCGGCAGGTGTACTGGAGCGGTGCCCGCAGCGCTGGCATTCGTGCCAGCAGCGATGCGATATTTGCCAAATACCAGTCCTTTCTTCTCCCGCTTTTTTCTTCTCCGCTCTTTGTCTATCTCACTGACACGCATGCTGGATCCCGCCTGACCTTCGCGGGATGTGTGTGTGTGTGCAGCAGCTCATTCGTTCCGGACCAGAGGAAGGCAAACTACGGGTGGAGTAAATGTCCTTGACCTTCTCAAGGACAAAAGAGATCCAACCAACACGACATAGGCGTTGATTACGCGGAAAGGGGAGGGGGGTGGTGCCTAAAATTTTTCACAGGAAGAATAGTGACGAGGTTTGCCCCGTTCTTAAGGAGGATCAAGCCCTCCCATTTCGGATTTTTTTTTCGGCTACTACCCGCAAACGTAGATTTTGGATTTTTTTTTTTTTTTTTTCGGGCGACATGACATAGGGCATGACTAGTGACACCAGATTTTCGCGAAAATATTTCACGACCAGTTGTGATTCACAACACTTTAGCTGAGATCCACTTTCGTGATTGGATGATTCTTGTATTACGCGTCTTTCGTGTCTGCCCGCGAATTACAGACGTACAGTATTGAGGTTACCTAATTCTGATTGACGACTCAAGTAGGAAAATGTCTTCTCACAGACACGCTGCCAATAAGATAAAGAAAACGTTTGGAACGTCCGTGGGACATTGAAATTTAGCGTGTGCGGAAATTTTTTTTCGCGAAATTCAGGTGTTCATAGGTATAACTTAATGCCTCTTCTGAAATATGTTCTGTTCGACTGCCGTGGCTATTATAACCTATGTAGCCGCTCCCACAAAATAATCAGTTGTTTTACCTCGGATCGAACAACTTTAAAAATATCAAATGCAGAGAAGCTGTAGCTATTCAAGAACTTTAAGGAGGGTATTAGTGATGCTTTGTCGTGTCAAAAATTGTGATGCCCTTTCTGAAATTGAATTTGTGGCGGAAAATCTATAACAAATAATTCGAGAGGGATTGACCCTCCTTATCATCGTGGTCTTCATTCAGAGCCGGTGAGTGTGGAGCAGCGCCGGAACGCGAGGGGCGGGAGGAAACGGGAGACCCCCGAGAAAACCCGCCGACCAGCGGCAACGTCCGGCGCTATTCCGACGTGCGACCCCACCGGGAATCGAACCCGGTTCGCCTAAGTGAGAGGAGTGTACGAGTAATCTGGCTACTACACCATCGCGGCCCTTTCACAGAAAGAAGATTTTCAAGTTATTATTTCCCGCTTGCCTGCTAAAGACTGTTCACGATAAAGCGAGCACTTCTTAAACCAACCTTAGAAAAAAATCACTGCCCCTGCCTGCATATATTTTGATGGGTACACTGAGTGACATGTGTCCAGTAAAGTTGGTAACGATGGAGGGAAGAGTAATTCCATTTCTTTACGTCGAATAAAAAATGCCAGGTGACCGTTTGTGATAGTTTAAATTATTTCTATTGCTTTCTGTTATTTTAACGCGTCGAAGTGTAAAAATTAGCAGATATTTAAAGTACTTATTTTTCTAATAATCCTACAGTTTCACTTGACCGACGCATGAATAAAGTGATGCGGCCCATGGCAAGAAGACACAACATGTATATAAGTAAATGTTAAGTAGGGCTTTCAAAAGTGCTCATTTGACCGTGAACACCGTATATTGTGCTGCTCGATACACAATGAAAAGCTGCATGCAGTGTTACCAGTTGTCCGACAAAACGAGGCCATGGGACAATGTCCTACCTTTAAAAAAAAAATTTACGCCCAGCTAGATTATTCGCAGTGCTCCAAAATGTCCTGCCTATTCAACGTAATTATATATACTATTTGTCTACTAAATATATTTTTTATAGGTATCATTAGTTTTTGTGTAACAAAACATGTTATAGCTGTGTTCTAAACCTTGTCAATCGTTAAAACTTCTGTATTATCTTTGATAAACCATGTAAATTTTGCTAACGATTTTTTAAAATTTCTTAATTCACGTTCATTATTAAACTTTAAGTTTCATATTTCATGTTAACTGATAATGGGAACATTATTTCTTTATGTTATTTACTAAACTTTTGAAAACTGTTTGCTTGGAATGCTAACAACTTTATTAAATTATTTCATCAACATTGTAGAGATTAAGCTGCATACACAATATAAAAGTATGCTTCTTCAGTAATCTTGTATCGCCGATGAATCTGCATTGTTCTCCTTTTTAATAAAATGTTCTTTTCCTGAGTGAATGTCCTCCCTTTTAATAATGAGTGCCTGATAGTCCTAGCTGCATAACTTTTTATATATTCACTTTATTCCACGACACACAAAAAGTATATCATAGTAACAGAAAAATGTAATTTTTACCAAGAGTTATTTATACCTCCCCCCCCCCCCCCCCCCCCCCCCCCCATTTTCCCCAAACACAGTTTGTGAACAATTCAACCACGGGTGCATAGGCAATACGAATATTATATTTGGTTATACAATCCACTTTCACGAGTAACCCGCTTTGTTTGATTGTTAATAAGCGACATTCTTTAAATAAGTGTCAGGGGGGGGGGGGAATATGATAACTGATGTGCAAATCTAGCACTTTGCACAGGCGTGCGTCATGCGGTACTCAACATTTATAACCTCTCGCACAGAAAACCTTATATTGATAGTAGACGTGTGCTCTAATAATGAAAAACACCATGTTAAGTTTAAACGCAGACGTGTATATTTTTGAGTTAAATTATGTCACCTCTTACCTAACAGTGGCTGAGCGGTTAGCCTGCTCGCCCCCCACCAAGACGAACCGGGTTCATTCCTGGGCTGGGTCGCTCCCGGATATTCGCACGTGGGGATCATGCCGGGCGATGCCGCTGGTCGGTAGGTTTTCTCGGGGATCTCCGGTGCCCCGCCCTTTCATTCCGGGGCTGCTCCATACTGACCTCAATCACCCTCATCGGCTCTCAAGACCTTGCAGCCAGCCAAGAGCCTTCACTTCACTCACTCCTACCTGACAAACCAACCAACAAGATGCTATTCCCGCAAGAAAACTGGGCCGCGAAGACGTATGAAAGTATACAAAAGTAGACTCGGGATCTACTAGGGTCCTATGGGTCGCGATCTAAATGTGTGTTGGTCTGGGAGATGAATCTTCGTAGATTCCCGAGAAAAAATTGTAACAGAAAAAAATGTTAGTTAAATTAAAAACAAAATCTGAACTGCTTTTTGTTATGTTCCGCCGGATTATTTTTATTCCGAATTTAGTGGGTATCGTTCTAGGAGTTCATAAGCAGTGGTTCAAAATTTTTTTCCACGGAATAAACAATAAAATAATATTTGAAAAAATTACTTTAATTGGTGGGAAATGCTGTAGTTAATTAAATATATATTTTTAATGCCTTCTTCTTCATTACAGTAATTTATAAGCTGTTCACGGTAAAGTGAGCACTTTTGACGCCCCAGTTACTTTTTCCTTTCAGCCATTTTTTATCCTTTAACCAATGTTTTAAATAAATGTTGCTATGTAAATAGTAAACACAGTTTATATATTCCACCGCACTAGGAAGTTAACCTCTAAAGCAAAAAATAAAATATATTTATTGGCCATTATTTCAAATGAGGGGGCTTTCAAAAGATGCTCAGTTGACCGCGAATGGCCTACAACACGCCGCTGGTGCTGTGTTTCAGCGCAGTTTGTAACGGCGGGGTCAGGTAGAGGCAGAATATGCGCGGACCAGTGGTTTTGGTTGCGAAGAGGGCGTTGCCAGGGGGAGGTTGAAGTGACGTAACACTTCCGGCAGGGGGGCAGATGATCAACAAACACGAAGCTGCCCACCGTGAGTAACAGAAGGGCGCGGAAATCCCCGCGCGGCTACAACCGACGGTTCTCAGTAAATATCATCTACGCACGTGAACGTTTAGTTCGCGGTACCTCTTTACCGACTTGCAGAATAAATGAACCTTAATCTAGTTTTTTAAAAAATGTAAACGAACAGTAATTTCTTAGTTTCTAAAATTAATAAGTTTACCATCTTGATCGACAATTGTAATTACTATTTCATCAACACGATTAACTATTACTGGAAGATATATCAATATATTAGGTTTTTCAATTATTTTATATCCTGGAGCCACAGTACATATGAATTCATAAAGTGTATTTGTGGGTTTCCCATTCAAATATGAACCGCCACACAATATTAACATTTATGCGACATACATTTACCGACAATATATTAACCTGTTTTGACAACTTTTGCAATTAATTAACGGGATACAGTCTCCGTTTGTATCTTAACATATGTGCAATTGAATTTTATTCCGAGAAATCGATATCGATGTTACTATACATTGCACTAGTTAACGTATTTGGATTTCCACATAATTGGAAATGTATAGCTTCAGGTAATGCTGCTTTAATTAATGTTTCAAGGTCATCCAACTCATAAGATCCTACCAGTATCACAATCTTGTATATTTTTTCACCAATATTAGCCATAGATAATTGGTTTTGCATATCAATGTTTGGTATGCTGTTGTAAGTAACACGTTCTATTAGAGTTATTTGCAATTCTCCATCTAACTCTAACACAGGGAAATATACTGCACACAATTGCGACGAATTTCCACTTAATATCAACGTAATTGACCTATACTAATATGTTTTACGATTTCATTTATTTATATCGCATATTTACAGCCAAAAAAACGTAAATATCAATGTCCACAATTGATTGTATTTGGTAGTTGCTCTGTTTTGTAATTGTACCTTAATTATGTTTTTAATTAAGGCCTTCATTTGTTCCTTCATAAGTTCCTTCATTTGGTTTCGAATCTAAATTAACTATCTTGGTTTCTTTGGTAAATCGTCTCTCATATACACACCTCGAAAATAGGGAATATCCATTTTCTCTACCAATACATTAATATCTTTGTTTGTTAAAGCACGTTTTGGAAAGACTGTTTAAGACGTTCTGAATTTTTTTCCACGTTTGAAGTTTTTTCACCCTTGTCCAACTTTATAAGGTTTCAAATACATTCCTTTACCTTTTGATTTAGCTGCTCTACTAATTGCCGAAACCCCTCCAAGGATTGATCCAAGAGCTGTTAAGGCTGGAAATAGGAATGAAATGATTCCTCCTTTCTTTGTTTTTCGTTTGGTTTTACATTTTAATCCCAGGCCTTTCATCTTTGCACACATAACTTTATCCACAACCCAAGCAACTAGCTTTTCACCTATAGATGTAGATGGATTCTTCCTTATATTTGCTGCTTTTTGGGCTAGAATCGTATCTGGTATATTTCATTTTTCCAAATTGTTTGTTCGATCGTAAACTATATTGTTTTCTTTACACGCATTATCCAAAGTGTTTATTCCTTGATTGTTCCGTGCCAAACGTTTTGCAAGTTTAGTTCCGGGTCCGCAATAATTGTATTTCGTAAATGCAATTCAAATGATAATTTATTAATCAATGTATTCAATACACAGCGTTCTTTTTTGATACGTTTAGTACGAGCCATTGTTTTGAACTGAACGCGAACCTATATATAGACCTACATACATAGTTTTATGTTAGTATGTTATATTTGTTTTACATTACAATACATTTCAATATGTTACATTATGTTATGTTATTACATTACAATACATTACATTGATACATTACTAATGTTACATTACTGCGTTACGATATGTTACATTGGTACAATATGATATGTTACTAATGTTACATTGATACATTATGATACATTACTAACATTGAATTGGTATGTTATGATACATTACTAATGTTACATTGGTATGTTATGATACG
Organism: Dryococelus australis; assembly: GCA_029891345.1. Lineage (NCBI taxonomy): Eukaryota > Metazoa > Arthropoda > Insecta > Phasmatodea > Phasmatidae > Dryococelus > Dryococelus australis. The sequence goes on along the minus strand of CM057004.1, from coordinate 88,717,129 downwards.
TTACTAATGTTACATTGGTACATTATTAACATTACATTAGAAGGTTATATTATGTTACAATATGTAATGTTAATATGTTATATTAAGTTAGTACATTACAATATGTTATACTCTCTATTTGTATAGAAATGAAGATATAAAACAAAGTGTACATCTGCAGGTAATTGCAAAGACAAAATAAAACGTTATTGAACAGAAACATGGCATTCTTTTACCATTAAATATACGTTGTATAATAAGAGGTCCTTATTCATGTAGAAAAACATATGTTTTTATGTCGTTGTTGAAGCATTCGAATGGACTTAAATTTGAAAACGTATATGTGTTTTCAAAAACAATACAAGAGAAATAACAATGATTAACGAGCATTTTGTCGTCAGTTGAAGGAATGCGATATTTCCGTTTTACAAATAAAGAAGATATAGTGCCACCGAATGAAGCATTACCCAATTCCGTATTTATTTTTGGCGATGTTTGGTGTGAACTGCAGGGTGAAATACAGCAACATTTCAGTTTTGTTCGACATTCAAATGTTGGTTGATTTTATCTATCGCAAAGTTATGCACATATACCGAAACATAATTTACACAATAATGCAAATATGGTTATTGTGTTTAGAATGTACAATATGAATCTGCAACATAGTTACAATGATCATGTTTTCGGCGATATGGCATTTACAAAGTTTAAAGATATGTGTTTTTATAGTTGGAAAGAAAGGTATGGGTTTTTGATGATTATACTAACACTTCCACTATATAAGGGCAGATATAAGTCTGGTTTTGACAGTTTTTTACTTCCAGGTGAAGAACAATGAGTATTTCAAAGTTTGTACATAGCTGTATAAAACCCAATCATTAAAATAGTTTTTTAAACAAAAGTCAAAATGGGAATTGTGATTTGAACGGACATATATTATGTAATATGGGTATGGCTGTGAAAGATAGCACTGCAGTAAATAAACATCACATAGAAGACTTAAACAGTACTACGCTAAACATGTTTAAATCGCAATGAAACAATATTCAAGAGAAATTAATAAAGTTATTTGATTTGAATGATAATTTTTATAAACACGTGAGTGTAATTGCAAACATTTTAGGGAATATTAGCACTGATTTCCAGAGTATTGTATTTATAATAGAAGAATGTTTAAATGGATTTAGTAAGGATTTTAACGACATGACAAACATATTTTTTTTCAACACAACTTGCACAAATGCAAGAAAATTTAAGATTTGAAATTAATGAAGAGGCAAACACTACTATTACAAAACAACTGAAATACAAATGGAACAAATAACACAATATATAAGAGATGACTTGATTAATAAAAATTTTGGTTTAGTTATGTAAGCAGATTTGAGAAAACAAAATAATGATTTGGAAACACAAATCAATTATTTTATCAATGATCTGAAAGCTAAAACTATAGCAAAATTACATGTTTTAAGTAAAGTTGATAAGATTGAAAAAGCTCAAAGTAATCGACATACTACATCAGATAGAAAAGAAATGGCTTAGTTCATATATGAATAGATCGAATATAATATAATAAAAACATGTCAGTTCTGCTTCGGAATTACATAATTTTTATCTACTGCGAAAGAGAAATATTTACAAGTCAAATGAGCTCGTATGGAACAGGACGTTTTAAACGAAGAAATATCTAAACCTGTTACTAGTAGAATGGAGACATTGCATTCTGTGTTCAATAAACCCAAAGAAGCAGCTTTGGAAATTAAAATGGAAAACGAAGCTTTAACAAAGAAAAAGCAATCACTTTCTCAGTTAACACGGTGTTATTTAGCTTTAAAATTATATATGTCTACACACGATACATTTGGTAGTTATCGAAATGAAAAGAACTGATTCCTGGGAGATTTGTTAATTAGATTTTCGCCTGAGAATAAAATTAAAATAGGTGATTACGTAACTGATCAGTGAAGGCTTATTTTAATTATTTTTTAAAAACTTTTCAAATGGACATTCCGACACCGATTTGCAGGGGATGAAAACCACCCGAAAATACATTTAATAGGAGATATAGTAGGAAGTGTAATATATAAAGATGAAATGACAACCAATTTTGATCTGTATATTCGAACAATCCTAATGATTTGGTTGAGAGATTAAAATTTGCCAGCACTTTGAGAGAGTCTGAGAATCATTCACATATGAACGAAATTGTTTCTATTATTGAAGAGTTAACAGAAGACGTTTATATTACATATGAAGTTTAGTAAGATTGCTCAAAAGCTTCACCCTGAAAGGATAAGATATCCTAGCGGAAGAGTTATAACTCATGGTTTAAATGATCTTTTACAAGCCGATTTGTGTGAAATGACATTGCTTTCAAAATACAATAAGGATTACAAGTATATTTTAACCATAATAGACGTTTATTCGAAATATGGCTGGGTTATACCTTTGAAAAACAAAACTTGGAAACAGGTTACAGATGCAATGAACATTGTTTTGATAGGTAGAACACCCAATTCGCTCCAAACCAACAGAGGATCTGATTTTTTCTGCACCATTCCAGAAACTATTTATCAAATATGGTATTAATCACTACGCAATGTATTCGGAGCTTAAAGCAATTGTGGTGGTATGTTAAAACAAATCGATTAAGCAATTAATATATAAACATTTCATATCGAGGGGGACTTACAAATGGGTTGACGTTTTGCCCGAAATAGTTAAATTTTATAATCACAGATATCCTAGAACTACCAAGATGGCTCCTAAAGAAGTTAAGGACAATAGTTTAATGAAAACTATTTATAATAATGTTGAAGTCATCGACGAAATAAAACCAAAGTTCAAAGTTGGAGAATTTATACCTATCACAAAGCAGAAAGGAATCTTTGAGAAAAAATTTATGGTGAATTGGTCTTATGAAATATTTAAAATTATTTCAATTAGACAAACACATCCCAGAATATATTAAATAGAAACATATGATGGAGAACCAATAAAAGGTGGATTTTACGAACATGAACTGCAAAAAGTCAGTTCTCCAAATGAATATTGATTGATAAAATCATTAAAAGGATGAGAGATATTTCCTTGGTTCGATGGAGAGGATTCTCAAAAGGACACGACTCCTGGGTTAATAATCCAGACCTTAAAAGATTGTAATACAATATTTTAAAAAATTTCTTATACTAAATAAAAGATTTTTAATTATATTTTACGTGTTATTTGATTTAATAAACCTTTGGATGGGGTTTGGATGTACAATTTATTGTGTAATCAATCCCCTTGTTATCGTTTCATTGGGTAAATATTGGAGTGATAATCCAGTGTGATTAAATACTTTTAATTGTAACTGCATTCACTTGTAGGTGATAATCCATCACATTTGATATGTAATTCAATTGGTAACAGTCATAGATCGGTTTGATAGTAAATTCGCATTTAGGTGTTAACTGGGTGTTTTTGGTACTTATTGTAATACATTGTGTTTGGGTGATATTCCCTTGCAATAGATTCCATTTAAATGTGTCAGATTTGTTGTTTTCGATGTTACATTTCTTGGAATTGGGATAAAATTTCGTCGAATTTTACAGCTTAAAGACATTTCAGATGTGATTTGTTTAATTTGTAGTTGTAATTTCCTGGAATTGAATTTTTTTTTTTGCAGAATATTTAAATTTAAAGCATTTGGGATGCGATTTCGTTTTAATGTTATTTAGAATGTATTTATAACATGATATATTTCTTGGCATTTGGATAACATTTCTCAGAATTCGTTTCTTGGATTAGATTTCTATGGTATTTTGTGTTTTTTTATATAATTGTGACATAATTCATTGTTTGTTTATCGGAATACTTTTCTGGTTTCATAATTGTTTGTGGTAGGTCATATTTATTTGCTGGTATCGATATAGTTCTTGGAATTTGGTAAGTTTTAAGAGAGTAAAATAATATTCCCCATGCTAAAAACTTTTTTGACAGTGTATCCCAGGACAGCTTAGTGAACCATTCTCTCATTCCCTCGCCCGCTTCCTGCTATGCATATCTCTCACCCATGCACAACCTGGTCCGACCCACCCACATCTGACACTGCTTCAACTACGCGTGCAGCTCGACCCATCGCTACTCCATACTCACCACATTTCCCCTCATCAGCTCTCCAGACCTAAATTTCGCCCGCTTCTGCTTACACTCAATTATCGACTATTCGTTAGCTGGTATTGTACACGAGGTTTTAGAATGACTCATCCCTGCATCTTTTGTAAAAAACATATTGCTGTAGTCGACTGCCTTTCCCAAATAAATTAGGAACTAATTGTTACACAACACAGAATACTAAACTTTAGCATGATTATATTATATTTTCCTATACGATAGTTCTGTCTGAAAAAATTCTGGGCTGGTAAAAAACTAAGCGTGAAATATGTATTTTTGTCTGCTGAACGAATAAATATACATAGGATATAGTTTAACTTGAGTATTGCTTAAATCTAATAATAGTGTTCTAAGTTTTAACTTGTGTAAGTGGAATGATGTGTTGTTGAAAACCGATGTTCTTTCAACGTTTGAAATCTTTACAAGTTAAAATTATCACTTATAGCTGTGTTCGTATGAAAATTAATCAATGATAGGTTTAAACTTAAATAATATAGCAGGAAAATGGTATAAAACTAGCTGGAAACTGTAAAATGTTTAGAATGTTTTGTAAGAGTACAGGATCAAACTTAAAATTTTACTTAAAACGGTTTATATAGGAGGAAGATTCAGTGTAAGAGCGAAAATATTTGGTCAGGAAGAGGGGAAATAATCCAGGTCAGTTCAAAATCTTCTGCTGCCTCTAAGGAAAGCATTGCTTTGGCCTTAAAGAAAGCTCTGTTCATAGCCGAGGCAGCACTCTGGAGGTGAAGGCCAGCAAGCCGAAATAGGGAAGCCAACATTAGAAAAATGCGTTCTGAATACTGTGCCCGGGAGAGACGTGCATTTTCATGCAACAGATACTGCAGGAGCACCAACTCATGAAAAAATACAAAAAGCATTCTCAGAGCTGACACTAGGGTGCGTAAAACGGGTTTTTGCAAAGACCAGGCTGGATTCATAACGAAAATCTTCAGAAAAGTCATCTTTGTTGAGTAGGGGTGGGAGGGGTGTGTGGACAGGGGGTAAGTTCCTCTGGGACAAGAGGTGCAGGGTAGGGTGGCTATGAGCAGGCAGCTCCCGATCTGCACACAACTAGGCATTTGTCACCATATTTATTCAGTTGCAAAAATTGACAATCGAGGGCATGCAGTGGAATGATCCCCAGGACCTCACAGACATGGCTTGGTAGGGAGGGGTGCAGGGTGTCTGGTATTGTGGAGTCGGAGTGGCTCTGATGGCAAGAGATGGAGGGTAGGGGCGGGATAGGGTGGTAGACAGGGTCCTCCCAATGTGAACACATCTTGGCAGTTGACACCATCTTGCCTTAGTGCCAAAAAATTGACAATCGCGAGCAGCCCAGGGTTGCACTCTGGCGAGGGGTGGAAGGGAGTGTAGGGAGCTCTGAAGTGAAGTGACCTCACCTACCCAACCCAGACACAGCCATCTTCAGTTTGTGATAGAAGCTTCGACTAGACAGATGTGTACTGCTCTCTCTCTCACACACACACACACACACACACGCACACACACCTTCACCGCACCTCTAGAACTTGGCGGCCAACGAGCTTACGATCGAGGGTTACCTCAACTAAATACCGGCAACCATCCCTAGTGATAGCCATGATTTACATTTTAATCTAAAAGTATTTTATCTGAAACTTTTTTTCGTGTGTTAAGTTATTTACCTTTTCGGATCGATATACTGCATTTGTGATAAGTAACTTAATATTGATTTCATCGTTTTTCTTCGAGGAAGATTGTATACTCAAATGGTTTGGTTACATCGTGATTATATTTTCTTATTTAGAACATGCAATTTCCATTTTTAAGTCAATCTTCATCATAATTAAACCGAGATACCGTCGGCTTCGACACGAACCTCATGCTAATCTTCAACGGAAAGTTTTATTGCTTGTTAAAAGTGAATTATTTTTAAATACGGCTTCTTACGATACAAACATTTATTCGCAGTGGTAAACCAGTTCTCTGGATACGCCATTAAATAATGTGAGTGAATTATTTATTTATCTTTCTCAGGGAAGTGGAATTTTGAATTTCAAACATGCCAGCAGGGTAAGTTAAAAAAAAAAAAAAAACATTTATGTGAAACGTTTAACGTTCAGGAAGATGTGATTAAATTGTTCGTGGATAATAACTCATTAATAGTAGCATGGCAGATTTTCTGGTAGTCGTAAGTTTCAACTCAGTTACTTGTCAGCCTTCGAACGTGCTCCACGTTTATAAACAGTCGTACGTCATAGCATCCACTCATTCTTCAAGTGACCTCCGGGATCGTCGCAGGTGCGATTTCGGGGATCTCCTGGAGCCATTTCATTGTGTGTTTTTCTGAGCTCGGTCTACAAAAATTTCGAACAGTTTAAAAATACAGTTTATTTTAACAAGTGAGCTCTATTTACAAAAATTTGTAATATGTCCATTATTTAAAAATTATTTTCTCTTCAAGGATGTTTGAGCATTTTTTCTGTTTTATATATATATATATATATATATATATATATATATATATATATATATATATATATATATATATATAAAGCGATGTGGGATTAAATTCTATGCAAGTTAGTTATTAAGAACAAATCCCTTGGGGTAAGGTTTTCTACCATTAATTACTTTCTTGTAGATTGTTATGTACTTTACTTGTCAGAATATATGTATGCTAGTGTGTCTGGTTTAAATCGTATTCAGAGTTTTTTTGCCGTACGATATTATTCACCAGACTGGATCGAGTAATTTGTACATGTTAATGTGTCATTTATTCATACTGACTAGCTGGATTTTGTTTAGTGAGTTTGTACTTGTCAACATCACACGTTATTCACCTAGTTAAAATTCTCTCTCGTGTAAATTATATTTCTAAGCTCGAGATTCACATTATGTTTAAGACTCACGTAATTGCACTTATTATTCACGTAGTCGTTTGAAATTTGCGATTCGATGCATGTAATTTATTCATAAGTAGAACACTCTGAAATTCTCTAACGTGTAATTGCATTCGGAAAACAGATAGTTTAACATGTAAATCACATCTTTCAGAGTCGCCTATATCCCACCACCCCCCAAAAAAACATTTAATTTACACTTAGCCCACTCTTGCACTCAACACACCTACACACCACATTGCAACCCATCACTCTGGTCAGTCGCCTCCAGGTAGTGATGGTAAATATAGTTCACTTGAATGAACTAGGTTGTTCCGAACTTGTCACATTTGAGAACAGTTCATTGGGAACCATTCTTTGTTGTGTAATATAACACCAAACTACTTTTGACACTGATAGTAACGACCACAACAATACTATAATAGGTTGTGTTGCGAGAGACAACCAGGTGTAAAGTTAATTTTTCCACGTCAGGCGTGTACAAACTCAACAAAAATGGTTCCGACACACTGAATTTATTCATACCAGTATTGGAAACTTTTTAACAGAATTTCAATTACAAAAAATAACTTAATTTTAATATGATGCAAATAATTTCAAAAATCTATATCCGAAGTATTGAGTGAATATACTAGGAAAAAAAAAAGCAGTTTTCCACTTCTTTATTGCGAGTGTGTATAACTTGACATTACATTAATGAGCGTTTTCTGTATTTTACTGTCGTAGCTATACTCGTATTAGTGCGGTTATCAGATGTATTTTCTTACAGATACCGGAATTTCCGTATGTCTGGCAACATCGTATTTATAGTACGAGTGAGTGAGAGGGTTTTACGACACCGTAACAGCGAGGTCTTTAGCGTTGATGATGATGAAGCAAGTTAAAAGGACGACACAAACATCCATACCCTGACTGGGTTTCGAACCCGGAGCCCCTCGCACCGCAGACCGGCGGGCAACCGACTACGCAGTTGGGGTCGGCACGAGAAAGTAAGAAAGAACGAAAGATCGCTGCATGGCCGCAGGTCTGCCAACTGTCTCGTGCTGTGTGTCCTGCAGTTCCCGACCGATTTGCGACTCATGCCACTTTTTAACTACGTAGGTCTGTGCTGCGATTGCTACAGTTCAAGGCAGTGCTGAACGCGCGAAAACAAGACACCGATAGACAGCGGTAAATAGATAAGAAGTATGCACTTTGCGATGTGGCCAGTCACGGAGGAGGGATAGCTAGGAGGGATAGCTAGATGATGGGGGGGGGGGGGGGGGGACTGCAGGGAGCGACGAACGCTGATTATCTGAGCATGCGCAGCAGCGCACCTGGCGTAGTTACAGGTATATTAATGACTGTCCGATATCACAAGAGACTAGTTCTTTTATGTTGTGGTGAACTATGCACCTAGTTCTTTTTCAAGACCAGTTCAAAATAATCTGGTAGTTCGTGAACTACCCATCACTACCTCCAGGGCACTACACCGTCAACATCGTACAGAGCTCCTACTACCCCCACCCAAAAAGAAAGAAAGAAAATAAAGTATGCCAATACACAAAATCCAGGAAAAAATTTGATCCGATAAAAAATTAGCCCTTTTATAATTAGTCCTTTCAATCAATTCAATCTTTTCAATTAAATGAAACCTTTTTTGATTAGAAAATTTGATCAGATTAAGGATTAATCCAATCAATCAAATCGATAATCCAAAAATTTAATCCCAATTACTACTACTTAGGGGACACTTTTCGAAAGCTCTTTCAGATAACCAAATAAAAAATTAAAAAAAGTGAAATATGACCTTAACTGTAATTCGTCTGTGCTTCTGAACACTGACGCAATCCTAAAATCGTGAGATGTTTCAATTTCTTAACACAACTGTTGTCTTCTCTCAGCCAATATTTTTAAGTAAACAACATGATACGTACATAGCTAGGTACAATGCTCACTACATTCAAAACTACTTCTCATCATACAGGATGTACGGAAATTAAACGCCCAAACTACAGGAGGTGATTCCTTATGAAAAATAAATTCGAAAATACATTGAACATCGTATGCCTAAATGGAATATCAAAGGAGATACGTGCCTGTGAATATTGGGTCTCGAAAACTGAGAACGTATTTTCGCCGAATGCCTTGTACAGCGCCCACAAAGTCCGCATCAGAAGGGTGGATTATGCTCGCATGTTGCAGACACACATCCGTAATGCTGGCCGTCCTCGGGTCTGTGCGCGCTGTTCGGCATCAACGACGTGCCCTCCTCTAGTACACGCTCCGTAGCGCGCCGAATGCCTTGTACAGCGCCCACAAAGTCCGCATCAGAAGGGTGGATTATGCTCGCATGTTGCAGACACACATCCGTAATGCTGGCCGTCCTCGGGTCTGTGCGCACTATTCGGCATCAACGACGTGCCCTCCTCTAGTACACGCTCCGTAGCGCGCCAAATGGGCGTGTCCCATTCGACCGTGTTGGACTTATTGTGGGTAAATCGCCGCCATCCCTACCGCTGGCAGAAAGTACAAGGCATTCGGCGAAAATACGCGTACAAAACCCAATTCTCACAGTCTCATATCTCCTTTAATATTCTGTTTAAGTATATGGTGTCCGATGTATATTTTCGACGTTACGCTTCATAAGGAATCAGCTTCCGTAGTATGGGCGTTTAATTTCCGACCAACCTGTATACTCTTACGGATATCTGATATGTAGGGACAAGGTCTCGGGATTTTATCCCCAACAAAATTGGGCACACGATTGCAAATTCTTGACGAAATCAATTCGTAATGACGCACGGAAGTGCAAGTATATTTTCTTTGCAGAATTTTTTTCTTCGGATTACGGCCATATAAAGGCTGTTCACGATAAAGTGAGCACTTTTGAAATCAACCTTAGAAAAAATTCACCGCCCGTACCTGCATATCTTTAACGGGCGCACTGAGTGAATGCGCGTAGTTGGCAACGATGGAATGGGAAGTAGTTCCGTACCTCAACGTCGAATAAAAAGTGTTGGGCAACCGTTTGTGATAACTTAAATTATTTCTTTCGTTTCCCGTACATTTAATGCATCGAAGTGTAAAAATGAGCAGATCTGTAAAATATTTACTTTTAAAATAAGTTCACATTTTCACTCGACCGACGCATAAATAAAGTGATGAGGCCCATGGCAATGATAATTTCTATATAAGGCGGAAGAATACACAACGTGCATACAAGTAGATCTTAAGAAGGGCTTTCAAAAGTGCTCATTTTACCGTGAACAGCCTGTACACGGTTAAATTCGATTCATGCTCGCTTTTTCACACGAAGCGTCACAGCAACATGTCGCGCCTATGACGCGCCAAAATTGCAACCATGTTCGCCCGCCCAGGAAGGTGTGGGCAGTATGCGAGGACTTTTCGTCCGAACGCCTGTCCTGGCGGACGATACCTCTCGCGGGTAAACACGGGGCCAGTTGGGGAGGGTGTGGGACTAGGGGACCCGCACTTCTCGCAAGAGGACCGCGGAAGGGCGTGCGCGGGTTCGGCGCCAGCCGCGTATCGATCCCCCGGCGACTGGACGCGCCTCGCAGACGCCGCCTCGCGGAGCAGCGGGCTAGAGACGGAAGGACGGCGTGGAGTCGCGGCGACCCACATTCCGCCATGTCCACCCCCTCTCGCTGCCCAGGACAGTACTTCACCACTCCCGGCCCGAGGAATGGGTACAGCAACAAAAATAATCGATTAGCTACCTAGCGATTAGATCGGAAGACTGCGATTATTAAAACTGAATAATTGCTTCCAAATGATCGATCATGCAAACAATCAATTAATACATGAGACTTTTTCTAAATAATTTCATTTTCCCCATCTAGCAGGGAAAAAACTATACCAAGGTTTATTATATTCAGGTTGAGAAGCTTAATGCGTATAAATTGGCAACTAAAATAACAAAAAAAAATGAAGCACACTTTTTCGCGAATGTAAATTGAATCCTCTTCGCAATGTCTACACTCTCGAAAGTTCAAACTCCATTTCTATTACTGCGAAAAAACTCGTAACTTGAGGAGGCCGCGGAGTTGTAGTGGTTAGACTACTCGCCTGTCACCAAAGTGAACAAGGCTCAATTCCCAGCGGAGTCAATCCCGGGTTTTTGCATGTGGGAATCGCGCCGGATAATGCTGCTGGTCTGTGGGTTTTCTCGGGATATCCCATTTCCCCCAGCTCTTTCATTCCGTCACTGCTCCATACTCACTTCGCTTTACCCACATCGGCTCACAAGACCTTCATGTTAAGAGCCGCCCAAATCTCCTCACTCGTAACTTGAGACGACTCATGGTTGTAGGGATGCTTGCAAGTTCTTATTCCTATTGCATATCATAATTTTTAAAACATGGGAATAAGTAATAAAAATTGCAAATAGGCATGTTACAATGAAACATAATGCCCAACTCTTTTGTTTGAAATTCAACTTAGCAGACGAAACATCTACTTTTGAAATGCCATGGCACTAAAACGAAGAAATTCGAGCTTTATTGAAAACGCTGCAAACATAGCTTGTTACCGCAATGTGAGAGAGCCTTCTTCCAAATTTTCATTGCAAAATTAGTGAATTATGGCAACTAATTGAAAAATAATTGAATAAAATTAAAGGCTGTTCACGATAAAGTGAACACTTTTGAAATCAACCTTAGAAAAAAGCCACTGATTCTGCCTGGCATATATTTTAATGGGCACACTGGGTGACGTGTGCCCAGTAAATTTTACAACGATAGATGGAAAGTAGTTCCATATATTAACGTTGAATAAAATATGTTATGTAACAATCTGTGATAACTTAAATTATTTCTTTCACTTTTCGGTTTTTTTTTTTTTTTTAGTACACGTAAGTGTAAAAATGAGCATATTTGTAAAGTATTTACTTTTCTAATAATTTCACACTTTCACTTGACTGGCGCATGAATAAATGATTAGGCCCAAGGCAATGTTAATTTCACATAAGGCGGAAGAATACATGATGTGCGCACATGTAGATCTTAAGCAGGGCTTTCAAAAGTGCTCATTTTACCATGAGAAGCCTATAATCAATCTAGTCACTAATATAAAGGGTAGTAATCAATTTCTAATAATCGATTAATCCTAACAAAATTGATTATCTTACACTGTAGCAACATCTCTGTACCCGACCTCTCACTCGCTGCTCCGGGTTGCATGTTGTTCGTTCTGCACGTTGCCGCAGATGACTTTCTGGCAGATCTCATGTCGGAGGAAAAAACTGTTATATGCTGTCCGCAGTTAACTAAGCACTTTTGAAATCAGCTTTTGAAAAATTTTTCTTCACCAACAAGCAGTGTCGCTATCCCAATTGTCAGAAAAATTACAGACAAGCCTTCGAACTGTATTTTCCAACAAAGGCAACCATTTTGTTGACGTTCTAATTTATTTTGGCCCAACGCAAGAGGTTTCGTTAATTCGAGCATGTATTTTGTTAAAGAAAAGTTAATTTTGTTTGCTTTTAAGATTTTTTTTATACCCAACAAAATATTTTGTTGGGCAGCTAAATATATGATTGGCCCTATACAAACAAACCTTTTTCTCAGTGTACGCCGGTTGGCATCTGCCATAGCGCTTCATCGATTTTTGCCTCACTTAAGAGAAGCATACTCTTGAAGGAGGAGCAGTCCCTGCCATCTTGATTTACGGAATTTTCACTGTAACTTTCATCACCAATTATATATTTTATTTTGGCCGTCGACAAGGCATAGGGCATTGCTTGGCACATGTTATAGAACATGCATTGTTAGACTTATGTAGCCAAGATCATTTACGTAAGCGCCTGAAAGAAAAAAAAACTTATTTCTTGCCGGCAGGCACTAGCCAAAAATTAATAAATGCGGTAGGGTTTAATAGTTTGATAAAGCTTTGGGAGGGGTTATTTATGCCATGTCATGCGAAAATTGTTGTTAAACATTCCTAAACGGAACTTGTGGCAACAACGTGAAAATCCAAGGTGGCAGGTACTGGTCCCCCTTACAAAGTTGGCTACTGGTTCCTTGGAATGGGCCCACCATCACCAGAATACTTGCGAACTCTGATCGCACCTGTTGATGCGGTTACAGTTGAAGTGAAATATTTCGAACATACGCCATTGATTCAGTACATAATCACATAAAACCAAGTCTGAAACACAAAACAGACACAAAAACGAGCCGAGAGAAGCTGTAGTCAAAATATGTCAATAAAACAAATAAGAAATTTCATAAGAAATTTTTATAACAATATAGAAAATAAAAACAAATTATCAAAAGAAAAAATAAATAAATAAACTGAAAAAATTAAGGACAACCCAAATTAAGACAGCACAGACGAGCACAGAGACGAAAACAAAAATCTCTGTGCTCCTCTGTGCTGTCTTAATTTGGGTTCTCCATAATTTATTTCAGTTTTTTTTTTTTTTTTCCGTTTCATAATTTGTTTTGAAATTTTTTTTATCCTATATTGCTACTTGTTTGACAAAATTCCTTGTGGGATTTATTATACGTTTTATTTATATATTTTGTCTACAGCTACTTTAGGCTCATTTTTTGTGTTCTTTTCTCTTGTGATTGTTTCGTGTCTCAGACTTGGTTTTCTGTGACGACATAGTGAAGCAGTGGCTTAGGTTGGAAATATTCCACTTAATGCCCTTCCACACTAGAAAACCTTAGCATTTGACTTTACATTTCCTTTCCTTTGATGGAACTACCAAATACACAATACAATTGTAGAGTCAGAGTTCAGACAATTGAACATCGGTTATGTGAGCTTCGCAAAAATGTGTATCTTGTTATAAAAGTCATTATCATATCATAAAGGAATGCATTATACATACCTTTTTTTAAAAAAAAAAGTTAGTCTTAAAATTTACACAAAAAATTAATTTAAAAACAAAAACTCATTTCTTTACTTATTTAAAAAATAGCAGTTCATATATTTCCTCTTCGGCATTATATTTGTGTGCCATTTATTTAATTTAGACGAATTTGGTTTAATATACCAAGATGAAAATCGCCCTACAATAAAATAACACTCATTCCACATAACCTCTGTTAGCTTCTCAGCAAAATGGCTGCTTCACTTTGACTCCAAATTTCAACTTTTCGAAATTGTAAAGTCAAGAGTGCTTGACTTTACCTTTGACAGTTCCATTGTGTCAAGTTCCATAAGAAACAAGATGTCGGAAAGCATACGTAAAGTTAAATCATAATGTCAATTGCTAAAGTTTTTACTTGTGTAAACCTCAATCATTCACCCCAATTGCAGGAATCTTTGAGACAGCTGTTACTGTGTTCCACAGGTGAGGGACTGAAGTGCTACGAGTCATCGTGCCTCAAGGACCACACCAAGAAATCCCTGCAGTGCTACGAAGAGGACGTCTCAACCATGAGTCCCGAAGACTGCACGCCGAGCTCTTTCACGCAGCGGTGGAGCGACGTGACCAAGGAAATGCCCACCAACGAACAAATGAAATGTGTCAAACTGGTAGGCTTGGGTAGGTGCCATCATTGCTTTTGCATTTCATTTCCTGAGTAATTTCCACTGCACAAAAATACATTTCAGAAACCACCAATTTTAATAGTGTGTTTTATTGATATTGCTGTAAGTACTCCAATCAAGGGTCCTAGGGGTACTGCGTAGCGACCTCTTGCAAAAGAAAGTAACAATCAAAAATAATAGTTATGGGTCATACAATTTTGAGAGAACAACATATTTTATTGTTTATGAATTGGTAGCTAAGGTGGTCACTCATTTTGCAAACTTGTAGACTTCTTTTCACATCCATCGAGTTTCTATTATTATTAATAACATTTAAGATATTTAAACATATTTATTGTTTTTTAAAATGCATGCCCTTGTGTATTGTTTTAATTTGTAAATTAAGTTACCTTTTAGCAGTGGCCATGGAGGTTGTATACTGAAGATTACCTAAATTGTATGAATAATACCTGTCATTCGGGGGCATAGCTGCAGTTTTAGTCACATAGGGGCAAAAATTAGTTTGTAACATTTAAGTTACGAATGTTTTGCTCTATTTATTGGGTTAATATTCACTGAAGTATGACATATTTCCGCTTCTATGATGCGCACTCTACTTTCAACTTCGTCCCATCTTGGACGCAATGTTCAACCCTATGGGCAAGTCTTACTCCCACACAGTACTGAAGAGGCTGAGCACGTGCGTACATGATACACCGGCGCAATGTTGGGTGCGATTACAGACACATTACTCAAGCTGGTACTGTTCGCCAAGAATCTCCAAGAAACATCATGTCAACAACCCCCGACGCAAGATTGTACTGTCTGACTGAGCCATCGCTCCCTCCAATCAAGGCCACTTAGTTCCACAGCGTGCTGAGGGAGGGCAGCACCCATTCTACTTTCAGCCAGCGGCCAAGATAAGGGACGATAGCGCCTCATCAACACCTTTGAATTTTGACCTCCTGCGACCGAGGCTATCACCTCCTGCACCCCTGACCGCTAAGCTCCTGTACGAGATTAGTATGAAAGGACTGGTGCGATTAGCAGTCTTGGAAGACAACCGCTAACCAGAAGCCACCACTGCACCAGCCGCAGATCCTTTGCTTCTGGGAGACTGGACCCTCCAGCAGCTCTTGACTTCAGCTCCTTCCTTGTCACCCCCTGGTTGCGACTAGTCCCTTCAAGACCACCCTGCCCACCGGACGGTGACGACATTGTCAACACTACCCCTCTGGCAGCTGTCCACCACTTCTGTTTCTTCACAACACCAGGTGATAGTCAAAGAAACTTGTAAAGTACTTAACCTAACAGGTATTATCGCCTCATTTCCCAGCCAGATTAGAACCAGGTCACCTTCATCTGGAATTGCACAGGTTAAACTTCTGTATCAAAGAAAGTTAGGCTAGGATGTAGTACAGGGCCACCATGGCATTATTACTACGCTAATATAACATGCAAATTCTAACTAAAGGCTGTTCACGGTAAAGTGAGCACTTTTGAAATCAACCTTAGAAAAAAGTCAATCTCTAACTGCATATATTTTAATGGGCGCACTGAGTGACGTGCGCCAGTAAAGTTGGTAACGATGGATGGGAAGTAGTTCTATATCTTACTGTCGAATTAAAAGTGGTAGGTAACCATTTGTGATAACTTATATTATTTATTTCGCTTTAAGTATTTTTTTAATTGTATCGAAGTGTAAAAATGAGCAAATTTGAAAAATGTTTACTTTTGTTATAATTTCACAGCTTCACTTTGCCTACGCATGGATAAAGTGATGAGGGCATGGCAATATTAATTTTACATAAGGTGGAAGAAAACACAACTTGCATACAAGTAGATCTTAAGCAGGGCTTTCAAAAGTGCTAATTTATCCGTTAATAGCCTATATTCTCTGTGTGCCTAATTTATCGTGTGTAATCTTGCTGTGTTACCTACATAGTTTCAGCCCTCTAGAAGTGAAGCCGGTAAACCAGCCCAGCCACTAAGCCAAATACACACCCATTAAGTGGCCACCCGAGCTCTGCTACCTTGTAGAATTCGGTAGAGCCTATACCACTAGCAACTCCTCCACCAGGTGAATTGTGCATCAGGTTATTTCCGTACTCCACCACCGCACTTTATGGAGCTGGAGCAGAGCTGGATTTAATCCTGATTGGTCGACCCCCTGTGGATACCACACCTAGGTATTCATGTCAAAGCAACAAGACTACAACCTACTGATCTGTCCACCATTCTTTATGGGGCTATGCGAAAGGAGCAAGAGGTATATTTCTTGTCTGTGAAACTGTGAATATGAAGTGTACCGTAGGGACTTGCGGCACCGAGGCATTAGTTGCACCCTTATTTACCATGCCTTATACCCAGAAGGGACATAGACAGATAAAGATAACAAGGGCAGCTCATACCTCCAAAACTATCTTGCCTTGTAACTCTAACTCGCAAGTTGCACTTCCTCCAAGTGTGGCAGAGTTCATACCACCCGCCCTAGTGAGGGGTCTCACCCCTCACAACTGCCAAGACACTACAATTTCCACCGTTAGTCAAGCTCGAAGGCCCTATCCAACCCATGGTAGAAGCATTCATTAGGGGGTGAAGAACCTCCACTACGGATTGCAAACCCTTGGTTTTGTGGTCACGTACATGAGTCTTCAGCAGTCAGCAGTAATCCGCAAAGCCAGAACATCACGCCATCTACGAGCATCCAAGGCGACCACCAGCCCTCGCCACGCCAGGGTAAGGGTTCCAGCGAAGGCCACACCAGCTGCAGCTCAGCATACCTCCAGGTAAAAGTGTGATCAAACTGATGTAACACAACGGCTTATGCCTGTGCCTTGTTGGAAACTGCTTCCTTGGCATTTGAATCTGTCCCTGGCTGACAACTTTTGTCCATTGTAGCTGATCTACATGCTTTCTGTGAGAACTGCCCTGCTCATCTCTGACACATTAAATCAATAGTCCTTCCTCACCAGTGACGCAACCTGGTATCAATTTGGGGCCGCTCACATAGTTGCGCAACCAAATGGCCTCTCCCATACTGAAGTGTTGAGCCCCTGCCACAACTGCTCCTGCTACTTGTATATCCTGGGAGGCTTTTTTTTTCCATGCGTGGAAGCACTTTGGTCAACCGTCTGTAGTAGTCGCCCATTTAATTACTTTTTAGGAGTATTCCACGTACTATTTTACCCTTACTGTTGAGTTATCCACCATACCAATAACTTTCATACCAATTATGTCTGCCAGTCACCCTCTACAACTGTCCGTAACTTCGGCTTGACTGTCTGTACAGTTCTTTTCGGAAGAAAAAATGCATTTATATTCATTATTATTTACGAACAATGTAATTTCTTGAGATCAGAATGCCGTCCCGTTGTCTGCTATAGTGACATCTGACAGCCTATGGGAAAATAAACATATTGCACAGCTCCGGAATACTGATGTGGCAGACTTCTGACCCATATAACCTCTGACCATTTGGAATAGACACCAATAACAATTAAAAAGTTTACTCCTTGAAACGGGTCAGCAAAATTGGTGTGCAACCGCAATCCAAGTTTATCTGGGTTCGCCCAGGCAACCATTTTGACTTTATGTGGGTTATTTTGGCACTGCTGGCAAATGTTGCACTCTTTTACCACCCGCTTGATGGCCAGATCCAGTTTTGGCCACCAGAAATACTTTGTGCCGCTGCTTGCATATGCAATACCTTATAATGGTGAACATGAAGTACATTTATTATCTCTGAATGCCGCTGGAGTGGAATCACAGATCTGTTTCCCCACAACAATACTTCTTGTGCAACAACAGTTCCTAACTGCATACAAAATATAGCTGCAATTTCACAGTCACTTTTGCTGGCCATCAACTTACAGTAAACTCCAACACCTTTGACAGTAATGTCCCTACCTGTTTCTGCTGCTATTGTACGTGGATCTACCAGCATATCTGTTGACTCTTCGAACATGAGAACATCACTTTGTTTTGGTACCTCGATCTATGGTGCCTGGAACAGCAGTCTGTTGAGAGCATCTGGATGTTGTAGATGGTGTTCTGGCATGTATTCAAACTACAAATCATATATCCCCAACATGAAATTCCATAGGAACAACCAATATGATATTGTATCTGGAAGGGACTGCTTATGATGGAGAAGTTGCAAGACTTGTTTATGATCAGTTACTATCATTATTTTGAACTTTCTACCAATCAAATATAATTGAACTTGCTTACTCCAAAACCACAGCTAGGGCTTTGTTGTTCACCTGTGTGTAGTTCCACTCACTCTTCTGTAGGGTCATAGAGCCAAGTGGTATTGGAGTTTCTGTCCCATCATCCAACTCATGGGCCAGTATTGCTCCTACCCCAAACTCAGGGGAGGTGTCACAAGCCATAATTAAGGGTTTATTGAGGTCTGACTGTAGCAACTGCTTGGTGTCTTGAAACGACTTACTGTGTTCTTCCATCCAGCACCATGGATCATTTGCTTTTCTAACAATCTAACAATCAATGCAGTGGCTCCAGTACTGCTACATTGTTGTTGTACAGCAACGTCTCGTAGAAGTTCATAGTCTGAGAAGGGCCTGGAGCTACTTTTCGTTTTTCGGTGCTGAAGCAGCTTGCACAGCCTCAACATTACTGGATAGAGGACCTATTCTGTCGTTTCTGTGTCCCAGGAATACCACGGAATACACTCCAAATCCACATTTAACTATCTTCAGCCTGAGTCCTGCGCATTGCAGTCTTTCAAGAACTTGACCCACCCGACTACACTGCTCTTCATCTTCTCCTCCCGATATTAGTACCTGGTATGCCAGCAAGCAGAGTATCCACCAACCTCTGGAATATTGCATGACCACTACTGACACAGAATGGCAACATTTTAACTTTAAAAAGCCTTTTCATTGCATTTAATGTAAGCAGCTTTGCAAGGACGAGGCCTAATTTTTAGGGACTTGACACTGGTTTGCGTCACTTGGAATTTAATTGGTTAGGTTAAATAAGATTTGGGAAGATCTGGTAGGATAGAGTGTTAGTGAAATCCCTGAAATGTTCAAAGCGGATAAATTACAAATATTAATGAAGCCATACGTCACCATCAAAAATCCACAATACCGCATCCCTTTATTTAAAAAGGGCTGGCCGGCACCATTTATGTTAAGAAACAAAGTAATTCAGAAAATACGGAGATTGGTGCAGCGAGGAGTTTATGAACCTGTTAACTTTTAAAGTGGGCAATGCCTGTAGTACCTAGCACAATTCGGTTATGCGGGAATTATAAGGGAATAGTAAACAGTGTAAATGCCACTTGTGTGTATTCATTGCCCAGAGCTAACGAGGCATTAACAGTATTGGAGGGAGGACAACTCTTCACCAAGCTTGATTTGGAGGAAGCTTATTTACAGGTGTAATAAGCAACAGTGAATAACACTAATTACAGAAACCAATTTAAAGTAAGAGCAATGGAATTCCATGGAATGATACTTATCAGTAATCTGTTGTATATGTCCATTACTGCCAACAAAGAGCATCATTGCATTGTAATAAGCTTGATTCACTCTGGTGTTTTGTTTGACTGCACTTAAAAATATATAACTTTTAATATGTAGTTAGTATCACAGTTTAATAGGCTGTATTTTGGGATGCTCATAGCTTTAATGAGTTGAGGTGCTATCATTTGGGGATGAAAAACTTCCCCATGAGGGCACCCGCTTTCAAGAATAGTATGCTTCAGTAAGAACCCTCTACAAATGTTACTGTAACTTTTTGTAGCAATAGTTAATCAAATTCTTCTAAAAGGAATCTGTGGGTTAATTTACTGCTCCTCCTCCTTAGAAAAATGTGAAATTCTGTAATTCAAAATATTGCTGTATAAACATGTTTTTACCCTCGGATCATGTTAATAATTTATAGTTGTAAAAATATTTATTAAATACTCTGATAGAGTGCGCCTCTACTTTAAGGGGGCAACTGCGCCTGCTTGCTCCTACAGCTCAAAGAAAGTTTTTGTCCATGTTTTGTTGCAGGGCAACTTCCGAAAGCTCATACCAGGATGGATGTAATACGGATGTGTGCACCTATCACACAGGACATGTGCGAAGTGCTCAGCACGTTGGTGTCTACACGAATAGAGCACTCTGAAGTAATGGACCTGAAACTGAAGTTCAACTGCGACGTCTGTGACACCGATGGCTGCAACTCTGCCCCAAGTCGCATGCTGCCTCCGCTTGCAGTTTTTGTTACTGTTTGGCTCGCGTTGTTGGTGACTCTTTAACCATTGAAGCTGAGCTGTATTAATTTATGGTAGCTGTATATGCTGCATTTGTTTTACTTAAATTGTTGAACTGTTTGAACCTTCTATTTGTAGGACTTTTAGAATCCTCAGAATAACCTACATGTAACTGCAGAGAAATCTTACCCTTATATTGCTTGATGTGGCAACTTAACCATTTTTGGACGTATCAAACTCATAAAAAATGGTAGTGATTTTGCTATGTATCTATCAGTATTGTAGTTTTATTTTTGTACAATGTTATATTTAGCAGATAGGTAATTGTAATTTGTCTCGTGTTCATCATAAAGCACTTCGACTAATTGATAAAGCTAATAATGCAGTCTTGCCAAGCGAATTATTATATCCTGGGCAGTGCTATCGCAAGGATTTGAGGAGCTTGCTAAAGTACATAAGGGCCCTTTTATGCATCCGATTTGTCGTAAGACAGCATACAACAAAAAATCGTGCATTTTATAAATACCAAATTTAACAACAAATGTCGTTCAATTTCAAATTGTCGGTTTTTAGTATCACCAACACGATCCACTACATGGAATTATGTCATTCATATAGCTGGATCTAAATCTGTGTGATGTATGGCTATTATCGAATTGTGAGGAAAAGAAGGCGAAGAAGTTGGGATGTGCATCCAATAAATTGTGTGCAGCATGTAGACGGTGCATTTCATAACTTGTTTGGATTATTGAGAGAGGACAACGAGAAATTCTTTAATTACTTGAGAATGTCTGTTACATTTTAGCAACTACTCTGAGGTAAGGGAAAACAATAACATAAGGCATCGGTGAAACTATTTATTTTTTAATACGTGTTTCGAAAGGGACACAAATATGTTAACAAATGTTAGTGTAGAGGTCCTTATACATTTCTCCAATAACTGACAAAGGTACTGCAATATCTTTAAAGAAAGTCATATTCACTAAAACTGTTTGGAGAGTTGTCAGGCAATTCAGAGGAATAACTTTCATTTGATCCCTTTGAATAATCGTCTGGTGTATGAGGTGGCGCAGGGAACTTCAAAATAATATCTGCTGAATTTCCTTGACAGTTTTCTTCATCCCAGATATTTTTAAGTTGAATGTGATTAGGGAAAACAGTTTTGGATGGACCAGTTTCAGTATTGGATGGACCTTGAGTTCGACTGTAGTAAGGTGGAATGTTCATGAGTGGGCCATTAGCGTTTTAGTGGAAGATTGCCAGTGGAGTTTTGTTGACTTTGCAGCTGATTGTAGGTAGAAAACATGTTTCGCCGACCGATTGTAGGTTGAGAAGAAATGGGTAGCTGGTAGTTGTTCACAGAAGGTTACATTCTTTCACATGGATTAAACTGTGCTGGGGGCAGAGGGACTTGTGGTATTTGAAAGCAATGTGATAAGGAAGATGCTGGAGTTACACTTTCCACATATTCCATTGTCACTCTCATTGCGCCCATTCAGAATTTAATTTTAAGGGACATGGGAAGTGGTTGTACAATCGGAAGTAACGAGTTAAAAAAGTTAGTGTCATCAGCACGAGGCTCCTGTGTTCTTGCTTTTTTTGATTGTTGAAAATTATCTAGGTACTCTTCGATCTTCTGTTCTAGTATTTTTTTACTTCATCCATGAACCGTACTCTGAGGTTCATTTGGATCCTCGTGTCCATGGCATATGTTGTAATCTTATCTTGGAGGTTGTCTTCGAGGACTGCATCGTCAACATTGTCCTGTACAGGTTTTTCGTTTACGTTACCTACGAGTCCATCTTCGTCCATAGAAGAGGCCATTGGACATGGAGTAACTGTTGAATTCAAGATATCCATGTGTTTTGCATACATGTACGTTTTCACATTTTCCCTTCCTTGGCCGGTCTTAGTACGCAAGGATTGTTTGTAGCAAACACATGCATCCTGAATATACCTTCACTTATCTTGCAGTTCCTTACCTGAAACAAAAACCAGAATCACAACATAAGAATATACGTGTGTGTGCGCATGTGCTTGTGTGTGCGTGTGCATGTGATTATACCAATGACTGTGTTTGACTCTGTAACAATACTTTTTGTTTACAGGTACATGGGATCTGGATGTACTTATACTGATTTGCACTATGCATTTAGGATTGGAGTAACAACTGCAAGCAATATTGTCCCAAACACATGTAGTCTCCTGTGGATTGCTTCAGTTTAGCAAGGAGTTTTGGCGTGAGGTTGCTGAAGGTTTCAAGAAGAGAGCACATTTTCCTCATTGTCTGTGAGCCGTGGACAGGAAATACGTGCATATCTTTAACCCAGAACATTCGGGGTCACTTCACTACAATTGCAAAAACTTATTCTTGGTAGTATTATTGCCTACAGCAGACAGAAACTACAGGTTTCTGTATGTTGATGTCGGTTCAGTAGGAAAGGCTGCAGACGAAACAATACTCTATACCACCCTTGGCAAAACATTAGCAGATGGCTCTTTGGCCATTCCACAGCCAGATAAAGTGTCGCCAGAATTGAGGCCGCTTTTTTGGGTGAGGTCTGTTAACTTGCTGTGGCCGTACCCACGGGCGCACTTAACAAAGAAACAGAACATATTCAATTATTGATAGTCTACTGCTCGCAGATACGTTGAATGTGCCTTTGGTATTCTTACCAATAAATGGCGTATCTTCCATCGTCCCATAAACCTGAATCATAACAGCATTTCTGTTGAAAAGGTTGCATGTTCATTGCACAACTTTGTTCGAGACAGGGACGATTTTCAATTCAATGATACACTTGAGTATGTTGGGTTGTACAACGTTTGTGAGGAATAAAACTGTACCACCACAGCACGAGGGCGAAAAAATGTGTATGCATAGAGGGATGAGTTTTCCATGTACTTCTCCAGCCATCAAGGGTCTGTGCCATGGCAAGACAACAGGATATGAACACTCCTTTTAGTGAAGTATACTCTGCGAGTAATCTAACCTAAACCCTTGCTATGTTAGGTGTAAGACAGTGTTATATGAATGACCATTCCGTACTAGTATACGTAATACTATGTGTATTATTGTATATACATATGTGTGTGTCCCTGCTATATGTAGTATAACTTATCCAAACAATTGTTTTTGGTGGTTAACTGCATATGTGTAGATACATTTGTGTACCTACTGGTACTATATATCATTTATATTATAGCTATGAACAACCCTACAATGACATTGTTTAAAAAAATTTGTTTAGGTCTAACACAAATATTTTGCCCTTATTGTGTTCAGATTGTTACATATCTACGTTTAATTTTGTACACTAACTTTCTTATTTCACACTCAATACGAGTATTTTCATTAATGTTTCACAGTTAATGAGTTAATAAAACAATACAACAGTTGTTTTTACCAATACCAGGATGTATTTTTTTCCGTCGCTTTTATCATTCATTATACTCAGGGACATATGCATGTTGGTGGGGAGGGGGGGTGGGGATGGAATTGTCATGACACAACACAACTAGGATTTATACACAAACTAGCATAATATCCATGAAACAATGAACATTTATTCGTAATGCAATGTTTGCTCATCCTTTATACCTAGGCCATGTCCAAATTGGCAGATTTCGTAGACAAAATGGTCATGTGACCTGATTTCATATACAATAATAATGATGTATTTGATAATTTGGTATTTCGTGTTTTGTATGTAGTGGAGGTTAGCAAATGTATAAATTCAATGCCATGTTGGTCTTAAACACCAAAACACATTTGCTAATGCAATATTAACATAGTTTATAATACTCATAACTGTTTGCAATACTCACAAGGCACATTATAAATAGCAAGTAGGTGTTGTGCTTTGCTTATAATGTGGTCAAAGTAATCTTCTTACAATTCGTTAGTGTGGCATTTTCGAGTTTAATAACATTCGGAGCATTCCAGAAATGACTGTAGAAATATTAAGTTAGTTTTAAGCCATGGTGATATTTAAATTTATGTTTGATTGTTTGTAATTGTTAATGTAACATTGTGTTGCACGAGTGTGAAACCAGTGACTGCCAACAATGTCAGAATTGATACCTATCAAATCACGAATTTACAAAATAACGAATGTCATTTCGGACACAACCCTAATTAGTTCACCCAATACATATGACATTCTACTTGTATTCTACTTACAGAAAAGAGCTATGTCCTTTGCTTCTAGTTGTTCAAAGTCTTCTTTAAACTGGGCACACTTCGATCCACTGCGTTTTTCGTAGGTTTCTATTTTTGTAATCATCCAAAACGGTATCGCAGATTGAATGTCTCGCTTGTATTGTATCACAAACATGTGTTAAAACAGCAACAATGGGGTCACACAGCAACACACATGTAGAACGAATCACTACAGTCCGGATGACACACCAGTCATCCCTCTGCATAAAATGATACATTGTACGCCATGTACTTAAAGAAGTCATACGTTTAAAGCAGTTGTGCGTTTCCTAGGAGAGGACGACATGACTTACAAATTGGATTACTAAGAGAATCAGACATTTTCAAATCACATGCATAAAATGAATAATTTATCTCAAGGCACTTACAATACGTTTGACTTTGAGTTGCACGACACAAATTGGATGCATAAAAGGGCCCTAAATGTGAAGTCTGGGAGATGGAAGAGGGAAAGCAGTGTTGTTTTGTTGTAGAAATTTTAATAAAAAAGTTAGTAAAACAATACTGTTTGCTACTTTAAGTTCCATGCCTACTAATTCGTACAAAATTCCCACTAATGTGCAAAATAATTGCACCTAATAATAACTCAAAAGCTGTCTCAGGAGAGTACATTAGGTCTACCAGGATTGCAGACCATCCACAAACTTCAAGACTCGCCAATCATTACAATTAGCTAACCACTCTTGATCTCTCAACACAATACACTATATAGTCTATTTGCGGTATCTTCACATTTCATGAATAAAACATTCAAAAAATTACCCCATTTATGCCATGTTTAGATACTTTCTAAATATGCTTTTTATCCCCCGTTAACATTAATTATCTTATTTCTCATTAAACTGAAGTTTGGCCAATATTTTACTTTGACGCATGACGTCTTTCCAACAATGATTTTACGACTTGGCCTCATCAGTGAGCAAGCCTAGCCATCTGATTTCAGTGGAGTTTTTAGTGTTGCCATTCATCACGAGAAGTAAGATTATACTGTCTACAACGGCTCATGGACGGGCGCTCCAGCCGTAGTTTGTACTGTTCACCGGCTGAACCACTGAGGCTATGCATCCACTACATGCCACCAGATAGTCTCTACCAGTGCATTCCACCACACCTTGATTCTCCAAGCCGGCCGGTGACAGCCTTCTCCATCTCCACCCCTATCCTGCTGACTGAAAGTGTATGATCATCCAGAGTATAAATAGCGGGTCGCTCGCCCGCTCACTCCACTTTCTGTGGACCACGGTGGGCAGAAAAGTAGAACCCCAACACTAGGTACTCAATCTCTTGAGGCAAGCTTGCCTGCTCAGTTGCTACTCTCTCCACCACACATACGGTGCCAGAGTTAATGTTCTCTGAGTTGGGGGAGACTGTTCCCTTCAGAGACACTCACCCATGTGCAGGGACTGTCCACCAGAGAGATCTGACTCTCAGTGCTCACCGCATTTCGATGCTGAGTGCTGGGATAGGGATACTGTCTTCGGTCAGTAGACACTACACATTTCTCTACACCAGGTAGGACAACACGTCATCTGCAGTCACTTCACGGATGTGAGAGTGTGATTCAGTCCAGATGTCCTCCTCCCGTCAGAGTGGTATCCGAGAGAAGGTCTGACAGGTACTTACTGCCTCCGGGTGTCTGCAAGAGCTTACCCCCTTTCCTCCTCACTACACTCTCCAAGCTCTCACAGAGGGATCAAGCCCAGGTATTCCACCACCTGCAGATACCGGCCACACCAGAGATTCGTAAGGACGTCTTCCAGGACCCTATTTGTCTAAGCGAGGAGACACATCCCATATTTGCAGAGTGTATAAGGGACAGGACCAGTCCTTGGGACTTACTAAAACCTACTTTGGAGGAATTGAGCCAGTGGAATCAACCCATTCGACCTTTTGAGTCACTGCACATTAACCAACCTTGCTCACACTTACGCCAGCCAGAGTTGACACAGGATAAACAGTCTCCACAGGTTATGCGAAGCCCAGGTATACCGCCTAGAGCCAATCTACCGGAACGAAGGATCATTTTCACGGAACCTGACTTTGTGCCCTGCAATAAAGCTACCAGGCCAGTACTTTACACTGGACGTGCGCCAGTACCACGTACAAGACTGAATGAAACCAGAACCTCCTGATACCAGGTACGCCTGACCTAGCACACACCAAAAACCCTCTTGACATACTGACATTCTCCGTTACCCTCATGGCATCATGCGTCAATTTATAAATTATGTTTAATTTTTAATAAATAAATATAAAAACCGGTGTGAAAACATGTGTGTTGGTAACGCCTCGTAAGAAATAGTTCTCATGCAAAATATTTTTACAACTGAGTGCGCACGAATTCGGTGTGTTGTCCTTTGGTGTAATTTTCTAGGCTTTTTTAAGCTTAGTTTGTATGAGGTGGAGAAATAATCTGGGAGTAGAACTTTAGTAGGCCTTCAGAAAAGTGTGAAGTAACCGCGAATGGATTATAGTGGTCCACATGATTGGATACCACAAAGAGACTGAACTCTTGCCAGATATTTATTAACCAGTACTAGTATCCTAAGCGCAACTGCACAGAATAACTTAGATGTCTACATGAAGTAAAAAGTATACAAAATGCCATGAAGGTCCACGTGAAGTAGAAAAGTGGAGTGACAGGTTTAGGCAGCACCTAACATTGGGGTCTTGAGAGAAAATGAGGTTGAAGCGAGTCAAGTATGGAGCAGCGTCATAATATAAGGGCAGGGGAAACTGGAGATCCCTGAGAAAACTTGCTTGCCAACCAGTAGCACCATCCGGCACAATTCCCACGTACAAAAATCCAGGAGTGAAACTACCGGGAATAAAACTCGTAAAGTAAAAACCTATCTCCCAAAACCTTCTAGGTGATAACTGTATTTTGGTGATGACAATTCACCTTATGTAATATTAAATGTCTTGGTGTTGGTGCATGCTGCATAGGTAGATCATCATTATCATTGTCGTCATCATTGTTATCTAAGTCTCGTCTAAGGTATTTTATTAAATATTAAATATTGAAGATATTTAGTGCTGGAAACTAATACCCAACTGCTGCTTCACAACCCATAATCCCATACTATGACTTTCATCATATTAGACAATTTGTTCATATGCAGACATACCAAGCTTTTCATTTTTCCAACTTTTTGCCAAACTCAAAATAATAGTTCTGAAAGGATGGTTAATATCCAATATTACAGTGTCTTCTTCCACTTACATGTTTTAACTGTCTGACGAGACACTATCTCTGACAGTGGTGCCGGAGCTGGGTGGGGGGGGGGGGGGCGAGAAATGGCAATCCCCCCCCCCCCCCAACTCGTTTTGAGAAGGGGGGCAATACATGTGTTTTGCCCCTCCACTTTATGTGTACACAAGTTTCGAAAAATTAACCTTGTAACATTCCTTCGATTCTACGCCTTCATGACATCATAAAACACCAAGCAGCTACGCAAGTCTTTATTTTTGCATGATGGCCCTCATAACAATGTGCACTGCCGATAGAATAGTCCAGTTGTTAAATGCGAGGAAGGAAGCGCGATGGCAGTTGACTCGACACAAGTTGCGAGCAGTACCATGACCAATCCCCTCCCCTTTTCGCACGCCAATCACATTGGCGTCTGCGCATTATCTACATCCCGTATATCGCGTGCTTCGTAACTCCCTCCTGTGTAGAAATACTATTCTACCAGCAGGCGTGAACAACAGTAATTCGTTTGTCTGTGTCCGCCCGGCCTTCACTCCTCTTCTGTTTGTAGTCGATGCAGACGTACAGTGTAATGTAAGTATATAATGAGTATTATATAGTGCAGAACGAGAGTGCGATCACTTTTATTTTATTACTGTCCAGTTTATAACCCCCGCCGTTTGAATACTTATCCGCGGGCCACCATGTAGCAGAAACGTCTAACTCATGTGATGCTACTTCATGTCCACAAAGAGAGAACAAGTGTACTAGATCTTAATGATATAATGAAAGAATTTATTTCCCGCGAGGACGAAAGAAAGGCCTTATTTGGGAAAGTAGTGGAGTAAATATTCAGTGTATTTATTGAACACTTGTCATATGTCTTTAGGTTGATGCCATGTGATGTTTTAAGTAAACATGTCACTGTTCTATGTAATAATGCTTCAAACAGATATATATATATTTTGTGATTTAAAATTACAAAAATCTATTAACGAAACAATGAACACTGTACATCTAGGTACGCATGTTCAACATAACTTTACATATTACAAATATTGTTTTATTCTTATTACCATTATTGTATGTAAATGTATTATTTCATGAGAAATTACTTGTAAATTTTGTTAATTGTTATAATAATCCACAGTGTTCTTGACAAGAAATCATATGTCAAACATGTTGCAGCTTGTTTTTAGTGAAACAAACTTTAGACATTGTGCTTATAAATTATGTAAAATCTACTTCAGTCTTCAGTGTACTCACGGCTATGAGGTGTTTCAGTTATTAACAATCTGAGAGGAAAAAAATGTTTAAAATCCTTGTGTTCATTAACTTACCATGAAGTAACACAGATAATAATGTGCAACACTTTGTAGAAAAAAAAAAGTATAGTATATAGTCGTTCAGAAAAATTTATTAGTTTCTTGGGTTTGCCCCCTCACTCAAAAGTTTGCTCCAGAGCACCTGATCTCTGATCCTACCTAGTGGGGAGTATCAGTTAGTCCAACATGCTATAATAGTATGATCTCATATGTAGTAGCTGTATAAAATTTTAATGTTGTCAGAATTCAATAAGGATTATATATTTTGAATAACTACCTATATGGCTAAAGTAATATTTAAAAAAAAATGCTTCTTTTGAAAAATATTATAAATCTGGGAAATATTTACTCCTAGTCTAATGTACAAACAAATGGCATCAGCTGATAGGTTTTTTTAAGAAATACATGTTGAATGCTTAATTATTAAATAAAAATTTACCAATTCATATTATATGCTCATCTTATATTCTACATGCTTAGTATGTAGGGACAAGATTATGTGGTTTTATTTTTAGCTTAATTTTGTCTCAAAAATTTTAGATTTTAGTGTTATTGTTTTAATTCTTCTAAACATACAATATACATAGTTAACAAAAATGCACATTTAAACACATATTCACATAAAATTTGTAATACGTAACATTTAAAGAACCATGTAATCATTTTTATGTCTTAAAATATTTTCTGGATCAAACCGTGAAATTTCTAGAAAACGTGCATTCCCTTTCGGTATATCTAGCAAAAATATTAAAAATATAATTTTTTGGAAGAAATAATTAAAGGTTTACTCATAAAATAGAGCATTCTTTCTAATTTAGTTTCATTTCGTGCCTTAACTTAAATTTTTGTGTTATGTGGTGTATTAACTAGTATTTTGGTGATTTTCGTTTTTATCACTATTCACCACATAATCTTGCTTGTAGTAATAAGTATTTAGTCCAGGCCTGCCGTTTTAACAGATTTGATCCGTTTTCACACATTTTTCTAGTCAATTTTTTTTCTCTTTTTCTTTTTCTTTCTTTCTCAAAGTGGCTGCTGTGTACATGTGGCGCTAGCGCCCATAGTGATGAGTGCCAGTGTCACTGATGCATTTTTTCGAACGATTCTTGCAATGAAGGTGAATAATTAAGAATGAAAATTATCGCAGATACAGTTGTTGTATATACAGAAGTATGTGTGAGTGGAGAAAAGAATTACCATGGTTTGTACATTCCAAACCAAAACAACTACATTAAATATGTAAATATCCTTCAAATCCAATTATTTTTTACTGTAATTTGCTATTTTTTTTATTGAAAGGATTTTTATATACAGGAACTCGGATTTCAGCTTCAGGGCTGGTGGCAGCCCTGATTTAGTCCCAAGAGAACCACTGGGTATTCTCATGAACAGGCTTCTCCATTCGCAGGAATTCTATCAGCATGGTCAAGTCCCACCACCCACCAGGCTTGTGCTAGAGCAGTTGGCCAGTCATCCCTGTATGAGTAGGCTTCATGGCATACCACCCCAGCGAAGTCTGTGATGTGGTGCGGTGGCACTCAGTATGATTTTGTATGCACCATGCACGGTGCGTGCTGCATGAAAAGAATGAATATAGATGCATCACCTGGTGCGACCAACCAATCTCGCCACACCAACCCCTAAACAACCTCTTGACTGCAGGGTATTTAAAGAGCAGGGAGCCATCTCTCAAGGGGATGTACTTCATCATTTTATGGTCTTTTCATTCCGATATTTTTTCACTGAATGAAGGTAGTATAATTAAATTAAAAATTATTTCAGATATATGCCTTACAGAGCTATGATATAAAGGACGTAGCTATGCTATGGTATATGTCCGAAGTAATTTTACATTTAATTATTTACCCCCCTTACAAGTATCATTCAAATAAGTAGTAAAGGTAAATGTAGTTTTGGGACTGAATGCTTCAGGCTGCGGAGCTGAGGGAAGGGCACCAGGGAGACAGTGTGGTCAGGGGAATTATACAGAATAAACCTTGTGCTCTGGCAACGGCATGTTTAGCAGTTGTTGGATGTCTGGAGATGTTGGGAACACTTGGGGTTATCCCTCACAGGACAATGGGAGAGGAGGAAACCTGACCCATCCCGAGATGATGGATGAAAAGGAGTTTAAGCCAGTAATGGCAACATAGATCAGGCTAATCGTGTCCCAGAGCCATCAGCATGCTTATCGTGAGGCAAACATCTCAGAACCCGTAAGGACCATCTGAGGTAACCACAGCCAGTGACAGAATGTGATTTTCGCATACTGGAGTCACTATGACATGGATTGTGCTAGATTTATCCTAGTAGGGCTGCCACCAGCCCTGAAGCTGAAATCCTGGAATCATTGGGTAAAATCCTTGGAATAAAAAAAAAATTGCAAAGTACAGGAAAAAAAGTGGATATGAAAGACGTTTACATATTTAATGTAGTTGTTTTGGTTTGGAATGTACAACCCATGGTAATATTTTTTACACTCACACTTATACTTTCATTGAGGCCAGGCTTCACCATGCATGAGCATGTAGGGAATCAAAGGCTAAATTCTAACAAAGATCTTTCAGTCGTTTTTTGTGGTAGTATATTCAACTAAAGATTTTTTGTTAGAGATTGAACACATCTAGATTTGTAAACCTTCCAAATTTTAATTTTTTTAATTTCAAATGTACGTTTTCATTATTGCATTCACCATGCATGGTGAAGCCTGGTCGTATACGATTGTATCTGCGATAATTTTTGTTTCCTCACCATTGTGATACCAATGCCAAATGCAAAATGCAGTCATGAAATTTGAATTGCATGCGTAAAAAGTAAAAACAGTAATTCAACAAAGGTTTTTTTTTTTAATAATGGCCTTGGCCTTTAGATGTGACCATACAGCCAGAACAGAAATATGTAGATAACTGTATACCAGTGCCAGTGAATAATTAAGCAAAATATTTTGGACATATACTATTGAAGTTATTTCGTATGTTCAAAATATTTTGCTTAATTATCCACTTCTATTACAAGAATTTTTCAAACAAATGCATAAGTGAAACTGACACACATCGCTGTGAGCGCAAGTGTCGCCACTTTGAGCAAAGCGCTGCCTTTTTAAAATAATAATAATAATAATAATAATAATAGTTTGGCTTTTTCTAGAGAATCTGTAAAAAACTGACGAAATCCGTTGAAACGGCAGACCTGTCCTAGTGACAATGGAATGCTAAGTGTCTTGGAGCCCAGGCATGTGCCTTAAATAGGGAAAGGAAGGAAAGGTGCACCTATTTTGCCTCCGCATCCCGGAGCCATTGGTGTGCTGGACATGTCCCGGAGCAACTGGTATACTGAATCGTGGGGCACATATCCCGGAGTTGCAGTAAGCCCAGCCAAAGGGCTGATAGGAACCAGGATTTGCACTATATACTAGCAAGTACAGTATGGAGAGATAGGCGAAGAGCACACATTCACACCAAAATGACATAAGGGATGTCACAGGTTGCCAGGCCTCTTAATGTCCAAGCGCCAGCATCCCTACGGAACTAACTGCCACCTTCACCATCGCAATGGGGTTGATGCGATGCAGACAACAAAGGGGTGATACCTCACCAAGGGACTTATCAATACAGTATAACATCACTGTAGCAACCATATTTACCAAGATTATCTCTTTTTTAAAACTAAATTTTTGAGGAACCATATCGCATTCTGAAAATAATATTTTAAAAAGTTGAAAATTTAAAGGATATCAGCTGAAAAATAAGATGCTACACACCGCATTTCTTGTGAAACACTGTACTCCAAGCAGTGCATATATTTAAAAATAGATAACCTTCCCATTTTGATGTATAGGAGTCGGGATGGGTCAAAATATGTCCAAAATGTTCCAAATTCTCTATTAAGACAATCCCTATGTAACAACCCTATTCCTGGAAACTGTGGTGGGTCTTAACATTGGGGTTCTACTGTACTTGGAGTGGGTAGAACCACCTACCAACATCAGTGGTAGCAAGGGCAACCAGCACTCTGGGGTTGGTGTAGATGTTACACCCTTCCCACCACTGCACGGGAGGTCAGGTGCTGGATGGCCCATATCCAGCCATGGGTTGTTTGTTGTCCCTCTATCCCTCAACGCATCCCTTCAGAGTCAACCTCAGGTATGGTCCCTGGACCAAGGCAGAGTGGCAGTGGAGGGACTGACTCGTGGAGGTTGGCGTGGGAGATGGGCATCCCAACTACCGGGGAGCATCCTACTGATCCTCGAGAGATCCGTAAACCCTAGCCACGTGCTGCACCACGAGTGCGATAGGATTCCATACCCACTAACTTGCGCCGCTTAGAGCTGCGAATATTAAAGACTGGTTGCTCCGGCCTCGCCACCTCCTTGGGCACATTCCGTCTCCTGTTTTCCACCCATCTCTTAGTATTCCTTTCCTTCCAAGCATGCGCAGTCGTGCTGCCCTGTGACTGGTTCAAGTTTAATCCTTAGTGGAGAGCTAAAGTGCTCTGCGAGCCTTCGGGTACTTCTTCCTAGACCAGCACCGAGGCCTGTTACTGAATATTTCTGCTCCGATCCCAGGCTATGGGAAATTATTGTATCATGGTGCGTCACATGGGAGTTTTCAGCTAAGGTGTAGCTGACACATACAATATTCGACGAGGGTCGATTCTAAATAACAGGTGGGTTGCAGAGTGAGTTATAATTGATTTGATTCTATTCTTGAAGCACCACAAGCTTAATAATATGTTTGGAGGTTTCGAGTTTCAGCTTGTTCAAGTGTGATATCGGTTAAACGGCACACTGTTTCAGTATGGTTTGTAGCTGGCTAAATGTTTTACATCTTGGGCTTGATTATTTTCTGGGTTAAGTTTGCCTAGAAAATTGATGGCGCATTTGACGGGTACCGCACTAACTTCTCTCGGCAAGGCCAGCTACAAGTAGCCCACCTGTTACTTGTTTGAAACATAAAGTTTTTCGGGGGAACATTGTATTTAATTGAGTGGTAACATATTTTAGCTCCGTCAGCTATGAATGGTCGCAGGATGGCGCCCAGCAGAGAAGGTTGTGGAATTTTTTATAGTATTCTCAGTAACAGGATTGATGACATTGTGTGTCCTCTGTTAAGCATTTGCATTTAACTGAGATTGTGGAGTTTGGAATCGTTTTAATTATTTTAATGCTTTCATGGCTTTGTACAGCTCCTTGTGTGAATGCCCACATCTGCTTTGAAGTGTGTTTTCATTTTTTTAAATGAATCCCAGAAAAGTACATGTGATGATTAACAGTGAAATAAATTTATTAAATTGAGTATCTGATTTACTATTATTGGTAAACACGCCACAAACTAAAAAAAGTTTTCCTGAAAATACCCGAGGGCGACGGTGACAGTATTTACATTTGATATAATGTATGTTGAAAGATGAAACATGTCTGATGTTTCCATGAAACATTTACCACAAATTTCTGCATAGTGTTAACTTATAAGATAGTAAAAACACAGATATAACAAATATAATTTTAATGGTTCTCTCTTGCATTTTTGGTCATTCTTCATAATTTTACACATATACAGTACAACAAAACTTCACAAATATATGTCGGTGCACTAAACTGATAAAGTCTACGCTTGCTATGAACATTTGTGAAAGGCAGTTTATTTATGAACTACGTGAAGCTTAAACAGAACTACAGCATGTGGATCAAACATCATAAAGAAACCTACAGCACGAACAACAATAAATTCTTAATTTTCTCAACAAAAATAGTTTACTGTGAGCCTTCATTTTATATATATATATATAAAAGAAAAGTTTATTATTAAATTATTTTTTTTACAGTAATTTGACATTTGAAGTTAACATAAGTAGTAGTACTTTATGTGGGCACATATCATAACAGCTTTAAGAAGACAGACACTATGAACTAAATAATAAATAAATTCAGCCAACAAACAATAAAAACATAACATTGTGCAATTTTACAACATTAACTTGAACATTTCTCACTGGCAAGGATTAACTGTTAAGTAATTGCATATGTGATCCAATCCGTAAAACTTGACCTGGTTCTGACAGATAAATGATCAGAAAAATTACACAAAATCAAGAGTTTTTGTTTCATTAAAAACTAGCATTGCATTTACTGATGAATGGATAAGATGTTGACAAAACTACAAACAAAAAAAATATAAGTGTCTGCCAGTTCCAGGCACAGCTACCATACTGCAACGTTGACGAAGTAACAAGACGTATGCAAGTGTAAATGGTAAACTGCTACCAGCATTGCTCAGTACCCGTAATTGCAACTGCTTGCTTCCAGGCTAAAAGAAGGCACTTTTATTGTTTTTATTTTTGTATTTTTTCATACTGTTTACAGTTACCAGCCACTTCCACAAAGAATACACCAATTTCTGTAAAAAGAAGTCTTTACAAAGGTTTATTTTTCAAAATTCAACAGGGCACAAATAAAACAACATAGGATCCAAGATTATGAGTGGACAGAATCCACATTATGCATTTAAAATAAACAGCAGCGTAAGCTACAATAGAAATGCAAGGAGACAATACGGCTTGAGTCAACCTCTTGTAAAAGTTAATAAAATGTTTATTGAAGTAAACCATTTTTTACAAACAGTGAAATATTTACTTCTGTATTCAGCAAAAATGTTTTCCAGCATGTAACCATGAATGCTCCTAATACTACCAGTGATGTCAACGTAATTTCAATTTCGAGATTCTCGTGTAAATTAGATGATTTAAGTATGTGGCAGACAGCAAGCATCTGTGATGATACGTATCAACTGGAACACATTAAACATCAAAATGGATCACTTCAATTGGAGTTCCGAACATATGTTGTACAATTTTTATTTTGCCAATTTCATGTGAAATCATAATGATGGCTGAAATTCATGACAAGCCAGTTCAACATAAAAATATAAATAAATTTTTATTAGGAATAGGGTACATCTGCCTCACTTTATTATACATTTATCTGATCAATGCACGTCACTGATGGCTCTGTGAGAAAATTTGATCTTCACTACAATACAATTTTACTGAGGCCTTATTTAAACCACATATTTTAACATCTTTGGTATAAATCAATTTTAATTCAATTTTAGTGTAACCAAGTAAAAATCAAAACTGCCAGAGTGTGAAACCACTTATGACACGTTCATTTAATACAATAATCTAAAAAAATACTTAAATGGTCCCCATATAATGGTTTTAATTATGCTGAGCAAAAGAGCAGTGTCTACTGTAAATTTCAGAATTAAAGGATTAAAAAGTTGGAATAGTAGCAGTGTCAAAATTTTACAGAATATTTTGTTAACAATTAACATTACACATATGGTCGGTAAATAGACCAAGCAGTATCTGGCATTAACAGCCAACATTTTTTATCATAAGTTACTCAGAAATTGTATAAACTGCAATTGCTATCTTGGCCAAAAGGCAACTATAATCTTTTATTGTAAAGAACACTACAGTAAATTCATATTAAATTTATGTGTTTGCAAGCTACCAATATATGTGATTAATGTCTGTCCAGCACTAAAAGTCTTACATGCACTTTCAGAAAACTTCTAAAACACTGTGTTGGAAGAAAATTTTCAATCCCTTATGTACTTTATAATATTCAAGATGTGGTTTGAATCAATCTCATAATTGCATATGCATCACTACAGCAAGTGTTTCACTGACATCAACAAGTAAAAACTACTTTTTCTTCTAATTGCATTTATATTTGTAGTTACAGTAATTTTAGTAAATGTATTTTCAGCTGCTTGTAATTTAAAGGATTTAATAAACCGTGTAATCAAAACATGTGCACAGTACCATATATTAGAGAAAGTGAAAAATAACTGCACTTATTAAAGCACTTATGATGTCCTACAGCTAGAAACATTTATTTTCTCTTCAGATGTAACAGTACCAAAGGTGTGGGTTGTGTTGTATGGCTCACAAAAACGATGTGAAAATTGCAGGAAAACCTGTACCTCAAAGATGCTCACTCTGTATACGGTGGACAGTGTGACATCTCGTGTCCCTGTAGTGGCTCTACGTAGAAATACAGTGTTTAACTGAGGAGTCTTCCGTAACGCAGCTCAACTGTACGGACGTCTGCTCTTGCCTTGCGACTTCAAGTCCGCTTTGCAGTAACGACACTTCACAAGTTCATGAACGTCAAACTGCTAGGAAGTCACAAAATAACACTTGCATCCACGCACCAGTAAAATTTGCACTCCGTCGCTCAGTAATACG
Source organism: Dryococelus australis (assembly GCA_029891345.1). NCBI lineage: Eukaryota > Metazoa > Arthropoda > Insecta > Phasmatodea > Phasmatidae > Dryococelus > Dryococelus australis. Next base: position 88,679,406 of record CM057004.1, on the reverse strand, counting down.
TTTCCCGCTCCACCCAGCCACCAGGATTTCTTCTGAGGATGTAACGACGTGTTTCATCGTATATCCACATGCATACCATGAAAGGAACAGCTGCCAGCCACCAGTGAAATCTGAAAGCAAATAACCACATGTCCAAAAAAGGTACAGCTGTATGATCCAAGTCTATATTGAAAGTAATTATTTTGAAAATCCAGCCTACGCAAAACTGAAATTTCACAATAGTGATTTTATTAGAAGTGTTATGAATTCAATCAGGTCACTAAGCTACATTTTAAATTATGTAACTGGAAGTAATTCATGTGACAAAATACAGTTTGTTATTACATAACCAATATGATGCTAACACCAAATTTTGTGAATAACTTCTGTTCTTGAGAAACATTAACTCTTTGACTATGGTATTAAAAAAATTAAATATTGTCTTGACAGTGTTGACAAAATGCCATTCTCAAGTACACACTTTTAAAACAATTTATTTAGCTTTTCAAAAATGTTAAGAACACTCGAGAAACATGTGTAAAATCAAGTGTGACTTGCAACTTGGTGTGGTGGAGTACTACCACACGTACAACAGAGAAAACATAATTCCTCACAAGACAACATATTTCCCTACAGCCACCACACTCCTTCCCACTAAATATGAATCCCCATTAGACCAACAATCAACATATACAGATGTATGCCAGCAAGATGCGCAGTGAGACTGCGCTCTACAGATGACTTCATCCCATTTACGAGCCACGTGCACTCACGAGCGGAATATGTAAGTGGCAAACCAGAATAAATGTATCACGCTAATAAAGCCCACAAGCCTGGGTAGCCGATTACATTATTGTAAATGACGTGCGTAATTACAATACCCATTGCCCACCCAGATTTATGCATGCAAAAGGAACCCCCACAATTTAATTAATAATTATTGTGAATTCTACTACTTGTGGGTAGCTCCGGAAGAAGTTCCTCCAATTTCGAGAGATGGCAGCAGCTCCGTGACTTTGTGACGTCACGACCAGCCCGCCTCAGAGACAGGGGTTTTAATTTGTCGTTGCCTCCACACAGGGCGATAAGAAAGTTGCAACGCATCTGCACCCCCGATAAACGCGTCCCCATGGTGAAAGGCTATGCTACCCCCTGCACCCTGCAGAACTGCTGATAACCGGAAATTTGTATAAATACAGCTCCAGCAGCCAGCCCCGGCAGAGATGCGCTGGGCTCGATGACCGAAGAGGATGCGAGCCCACCCCAGTCTGCAAAGACTTGAATTTGCAAACACTCCCGGCATACCCTGAGTCCGCAAGAACTCACTCTCATCCTCTGCAGTCCGCAAGGACTCATCTTATCCTCAAGTATGTAAGAACTTCTCTATTCACCTCCTCACTTCCGCTTTCCCAGTCTGTGAAGACTTTCCTGTCTGCCTGACCAAGGACACTCTACCTCCTACCCTACCTCCTACCATAACCTTCCTACCTTACCCTGCACCTTAAGGCCATCAGTCTGTGGGGAAAAAAAAAAATATATTATATATATATACACACACACAGATATATATATATATATATATATATATATATATATATATATATATATATATATATATATATATGTGTATATCCCCACTCAACTTCCTTTGACCCCACTCAACTTCCTTTGACTCCACGGTAACAAGCCATCACATTTCATATTGCTTACCTGATTAGTTTCCCCTTAATTTGTTAGCCGCTGTAAAGTTGCGTTGCTATAGCTTACTCAAACTTGCCTTCGCCTGACCCCGTCGCTCATGTCTTACATAGTGTAATCTTTCCCCTAATAAACCACAACGATGAATTTATTTCTTTGTTGCGTACCTTTATTCATAGTTAACCAACCCCTTGTTTTAACCTTTCATAATTCCAACACTCAGATCTATAGTACAAAAAGGTGGATTACCAAGTAAACAAAGACGCAGGGAACGTCTATCCTTAACTCATGCATCCATTAGTTCTACAACCGAGGACAAACCTCAACCTGTGAGTCAAAATATAGTTCCATGGCCTATCTCTCCATTCATTCTCTTAGAGATCGCCTCCCCCTTAGATCACTTGCTTGGTGGCCAATGGCCACCAAGGCCAATGGCTGATTACGAAGACCAAGTTAAGTTACTAGCTCAGGAAGACGAGGCTAGACACTGTGACAACGCCACTAGGCAAACTCCCAAGACCACCAGTAATATTAAACTGCAGTCTGGTAGACAAATTAGAGTAACTCACCCAGAGGACACCGTCCTCCCTAGATTTTACTCAATTAAACTTGCATTGGGAAAAGTAGTTCGGGTTCGACTCCCGGCCCAGCCAAACAACCGACCCCATACAATATCCCCAGCTGCATATTTTGTCCCACCACGCCGACCTACACGGCCCGTTAAAATCTCATCTGCCAGACCACCCATCCCCATCACCATCTCGGATTAACTTTCACTACATTTTAACTATTTGGGATCGCTGGCATCCGGCATATTGGCGACCCTGTTAGTGAGGAGGATCGAGCTCCCTGGACAGGCAGCTACATCCATCCGCCTCATCCTGGGGTGAGGCGGATTGAGAGATTGTGATATCTCGTGTTGTAGTATGACGGACGGCTAGGTGTCTCAGATAGCACCTACAAAATCCTAGCCTGTTAGGAAGTGCATTGAAAGTGCCTGCACCCACCTCAAGAAGTCAGTGTATTAGCACTTAGAATATTTTGTAACTTTCAAGGTGGAGAATTAACAAAAACCCGCATTGTCGTGAAATGAGGCCCCACATAGAAAGAGAAAATGTCCTAGAAATGGCCTCCTGAACACGAACACAGTAAAGTAACGTAGAATAAAATTTTACTTTCATTTAAAATTTGACACTTGTTCCCTAGTTTGCTTGCCAGAAAATTTGTTTGCCGAGGCTACATTAAAGTAACTTCCAACCCCGTCAGCAAGCTGAAGAATTTATGTTTGCAATTTCCCTGCAAAACCCCATAAATGCTCACGTAAAAGTAAGCATTTTGACCAGAACCTAAGAAATAAAATTGTTGTTAAAAAAAAAAAAAAAAAAAAAAAAAAAATGACATGTTTAACGAAGAATCCGAGAATTTCGTGAGTACTGACAGGAAGTGAACATGCAGATTCGAAGCCCATCAGTAGGCCTGTAAACTCAATCTTGATGAAACCCTCTCTATTCCTTACAATGCAACTGGGTGACATTGAATTAACAAACTACGTAAACCTGCTTAAGAGCATGAGGCGGGAACTCGGTGTGGGTATGCCGTAACCCGCCACCCAGAAATTCGAAACCTTCATTAAATTTCTGAGTGTAACCTATGTATAACCAGTAATTTTGAAAATTGTTTCAAAAGAAATTTTTTTACCAAGGTCATAACCTCGAATTATTTTGTACTTCTTGTTACATAATATAACCTAAAACTTTTCATTCACTTGTGAAGCGTAACAATGTCACAATCCCCGTCAAAAACGCAAGGCTAGGAATTTGATGTAAATAAATCACATAGTAAGTAAGCCTAGTATTTTTCCTTAGGAGGAAACCCACCTAACCCCGTAGAAGTAAATCTTAGGTGAGTTGACAATACTGTTTTATGTACCCCTTGTAGTATAGAAGAGTTTAAAAATTAAGAATTGTGCGAAACCCAGTACTATGTAAATGTACTGCCATCAGCACGGCCAGCGTAACTCTCTTCTCAGTGTGAGTAATGTACGCTAATTCTACGAGAAATGCAATCTCGTCCCAAGTCAGGCTGAAACCCTTACGCATAATTTGAACAAGTAACAGTGAACATAACCTTGTATGTAGCAGACAACTCACACCCCTGTACAAAGTAGGTATTAAGAGTGTATCCTGCTTGTAACCTCACTAAGAGGGCAACACCATAAGTTGTAATTTACTTTAGTTTTGCATATTAACTCCCCGTAATGTATGCCAATATAGAGCATCTAGCCGTAATTTTTTATATAATCTCTTTGTATTGTACGCCACTGCAAGGCGCTTACAAGTTAAAACATTGATTTTATCATCCCACTATAATCACCTAGAAAGGGATTAAGATTGTTTTATAGGTTCGAATTGTCCATTATATAAATTTTCACGTACGAAACGTACCCAACTGTATCCTGTCTAACCTGAAAGAGTGTATAATGTGTTGAGAAGATCTCTCACCCACAGTGTGCACAAACCAATTGTTTTCACGTCTGTGTGAAACCCACAAATGGAGTTGTGATGGTATCCCATGCTCTCATTACGCTCACGAGCCTGAGCCCTTTCATGTAACGATAAACGGAGGCCTACACCTACCCGAGTTCATGAACCCTCTGCCCCAGTGCAGACCCCTAAAGTTTCGTGCGGACTGACCAGAAAACCTTGCTCAGAGTATAGCACTTAAAAGTAACTGTACATATTTAATCACTTGTATAAATCCCGCTATGTAAGGGAACATTATCTTACCAATTAGTATATTAGTACATAAGAGTGCCTTCACTTGTATTCGTTGTCTAAACGAATTGTTGTAACAACTATTTGATAATTTTGTCAAAGTATTTCCTTGTACATAACCTAGTTCGTAAGAGATTTTATTCGGTGTTCATGTCTTATGAAAATGTGTTTACAGCAAAGTATATTATATACACACAAATCGTGCTACACCAAGACTACCAAGATAAAAATATTGTCTTTTGTTTTGCTTGATGATGCCAGTGTTTTGCTCCCATGATGCAATACCCTTTTAGCTTGTAGGAGAGAAACCATTAACACCAAATGTGAAATTAATAATTTTTTTTAAAATTAAAATTTGTAAGTTTTACTGCAAGTTAGATACTGTGCGACCATCCCAGTCTAATTATATTATCACCCCAGAGGTCACAGTATTCCACTCCTGCATGAGAACTTGCTCGTTCGATGCCCATTTTAATTTTTTCGAGAACAGAAAAATAAATATTTACGTAAAAATAAATTTTTTTCAAAAAATATTTGCACACACGCTGTATAAATTATTCTTTCTCTTTATCACGCCATTGTAATTCTGATTTCGAACTAGGAAGGCCTAGTATTAACGGCTCATTACCCAACTTCCTTCCAAATTTCTTCCTCCCTTCGTAAGCACGAGAAAAGAAAATGCAACGGGACTGGCCTGCTCGGCGCTGAGAAGCAGGTGACTACAAGTCCCGACATCCGACCTCTGCCAACAGGAGGGAGAGAGAGCGAAGAAGAAAATAAAGGGAAGGATGTTCACCCACCGCAGAGATTGCAACCAGATGGCGCAATGCCCAGATACAGATGCATGCTATTCATTCAAGGGCAGCACGCACAGAGCAGGTGCTCACCCAGAAGCCCAACCCACTCAAGGCAATTCGCACACAGAAGAGGCATTTGCCTAGAAGCCCATCGAGTTTGACGATTGAGGCATCCTCCTTCCCGACCTGCAGCACAGTAGTAGAAACCGGAGATGGGTCTACGTCGCTCAGGGAGTTGCCAATTGATGCATGTCAGCATGCTCACAAGACAACATATTTCCCTACAGCCACCACACTCCTTCCCACTAAATATGAATCCCCATTAGACCAACAATCAACGTATACAGATGCATGCCAACAAGATGCGCAGTGAGACTGTACGCTCTATGGACGACTTCGCCCCATCTACAAGCCACGTGCACTCACGGGCGGAATATATAAGTGGCAAACCAGAATAAATGTATCGCGCTAATAAAGCCCACGAGCCTGGGTAGCAGATTACATTATTGTAAATTATGTGCGTAATTACAATACCCATTGCCCACTCAGATTTATGCATGCAAAAGATACCCACACAATTTAATAAATTATTATTGTAAATTCTACTACTCGTGGGTAGCTCCGGAAGAAGTTCCTCCGATCTCGAGATATGACAGCACATCCATGACCTTGGGACGTCACGACCAGCCCGCCTCAGAGACAGGGGTTTTAATTTGTCGTCGCCTCCACGCAGATAAGAAAGTCACAGCGCATCTGCACCCCCGATAAACACGCCCCGTGGTGAAAGGCTATGCTACCCCCTGCACCCCCAGGGAACTGCTGATAACCGAAAATTTTGTATAAATACAGCTCTAGCAGCCAGCCCCGGCAGAGATGCGCCGGGCTCGGCGACCGAAGAGGACGCGAGCCCACCCCAGTTTACAAAGACTCCTGGCCTACCCTGAGTCCGCAAGAACTCACTCTCATACTCCGCAGTCCACAAGGACTTATCCTACCCTCGAGTCCGGAAGAACTCTCTCTATTCACCTCCTCACTTCCACTTACCCAGTCTGTGAAGACTTTCCTGACTGCCTGACCAAGGGCACTGTACCTCCTACTTTAACCTTCCTACCTTACCATGGACCTTAAGGCCATCACCAGTCTGTGAAGAGTGTCTCTCTCTCTCAAGATCTGCACGTCACCGAAGACCTGCAGGTGAGATGTCAACTCCAGCTACAGGTATACCTCACCTTAAACCCCATAATCATTACCCCAGTCAACTTCCTTTGACTCCGCGGTAACGAGCCATCGCGTTTCGTATTGCTTACCTGATTAGCTTCCCCTTAATTTGTTAACCGCTATAAAGTAGTGTTGTTATACCTTTTCTTAGCTGCTGTAAAGTTGAAGTTGCGTTGCTATATCTTCCTCAGTCTTGTCTTCGCCTGACCCCGTCGCTCCCGTCGCAGTGTCAACTTCCCCAGTGTTTTGCTAAGGCAATTATATTTTTTTATTGTACTTGTAATTTCTTTTGCTTGGTTCTCTCCAGGGACGAATCCCCTAATAAACTATAACGTTGAATTTATTTCTTTGTTGTGTACCTTTATTCATAGTTAACCAACACGTTTTAACCTTTCATAATTCCAACACTCAGATCTATACTACAAAGGGTGGATAACAAGTAAACAACGACGTAAGGAACGTCTTGCCTTAGCTCATGCATCCGTTAGTTCTACAACCGAGGATGAACCTCAACCTGTGAGCCAAAATATAGTTCCACTGCCTCTCTCTCCAGTCATTCCCTTAGAGATTGCCTCCCCCTTAGATCACTTGCTTGGTGGCCAATGGCCAGGTTACCCCACTACTGATTATGAAGACCAAGTTAAGTTACTAGCTCAGGAAGACGAGGCTAGACACTGTGACAACGCCACTAAGCAAACTCCCAAGAACACCAGTAATATTAAACTGCAGTCTGGTAGACAAATTAGAGTAACTCACCCAGAGGACACCGTCCTCCCTAGATTTTACTCAATTAAACTTGCATTGGGAAAAGTAGTTCGGGTTCGACTCTCCGCCCAGCCAGACAATAGACCCCGTGCAATATCCCCAGCTGCAGATTTTGTCCCATCACGCCGACCTACACAACCCGTTAAAATCTCATCTGCCAGACCACGCATCCCCATCACCATCTCGGATTAACTTTCACTACATTTCACCCATTTGGGATCGCTGGCATCCGGCATATTGGCGACCCTGTTAGTGAGGAGGATCGAGCTCTCTGGACAGGCAGCTATGTCCATCCACCTCACCCTGGGGTTTGTCTCCCCTACAGCCCATAGCAAACCTACCCTGAAACAGCCCAATACTATGCCCAATCCCCTTACATTGCAGTGGCCTATAGAATAGGTAGTATTCGCCATAGTAGGTCCAGCTAGAATTCTAGGATAGTCAACTACCTTTGAAGGTAGTTACACTGAGTAGCTACCCCTTAGCAGCATGTGTCAATAAATAACACCATATGTTACAAGACCAGCCTCTGGGGTTTGTGATTCATCCGCCTTGCACAAATTTCCCTAACAATGCATCTCCACAGCTTCCCTCCTATGATAAAGCTGACTCTGGGCCTGGAAAGCCCTGGAACTCTTCTTGCAATGGTGAGCCTTCACCTGTAATGTCCAGTCCCCTGTCTGGAACCCCTTGTAAGCCTTTTTACCATATACAATCACCCAATAGGGCAAAGTGCTCTGATCATACACCTTCCTCTCTTTCTTCCTCAGACCCAGCTGCAGCTCCTGTGGTCTGTACGCTGCAATCTCATTTACCCATTAATGGTATTGACTGCCACGGCTTGCTGTGATGCACACACAAGCAGAACGTGCCGTTTCCTGACATGATCGGCATGGCAGAAACGCCTCCAACCTTGCACATAAACTTGGTACGTGATTGAACCCATTCTGCATTGGATTTGTCCACAAAGTGCCGACATTGTGTTCTGAGTAACCGCTCCCTGAGCTGTTTGACACTCTGCTTCGTTTGCATCGTATAGTTGAGCGACAGCTTTAAAATACTTAGCCGTGTACGAGAGTGCCGCATTAAGAAGAGTTCTGCTGGTGTTGATCCTGTGGTGGAGGAGGGAATATTCCTGTACGAGTACAGATAATTATCAAACTGATGCTGGAATGACAGGTTGACCTTCCCTCTTTCTTGCCAATACATAAATTTCAACAGACTCATGCATGACACCTTTTTTTAACAATAGTGATTTGACTCTTCAGCTCATTCCTAAGTATGGTCTTGCATTTGAGTCCTCGTAGTTTGCATTGTCATTAATCCCGACACATGATGAGATTGTACTGTTTACCATTTGGGACGAACGTTCTAGATAGGGTAGATTGTAATATTCACCGTAACTATGCATCTCGAGCAACTAGTACTTTCACCCACCACTAGATAGCGCCTCTAGTATGCAGTTCTTAGTTTGTTCTTTTTCACTCTCCAGCCGGCCAGTGATGATGTCACACCAGCGAGCTATGCTTTTCGCCATCCCCCCTCCCCCCGCTCTGTGATTACTCCTTGCCTACGAGACACCAGACAATCAGTACTAAAGCAGTGGCCCAGCAGAGTATAAATAGCCAGTCATTCACTGACTCGTCTATGAGCCACAATGAAGACTAGTTTTCATTTTCCCACCACGCTAGCCGCCAGGGAAGGATCAAACTGAACAGTCTTCATCGGCCTGCACAGTCCGCTTACCACGGATAGTCTCTGTTACCCACCGCGCTAGCCGACAAGGTTATGTCTAGCTTATTGCTCACTCTAATCTTCCTTCCTCCATTGCACTCTTAGTGCCAAAAGGAAATTCTAATCCCTTAAGCCACAGCTTGGGACTTATCCTACCACGCCTGCTTAGTCACCCAACCACAGTGCCAGCTATCTGCCGTTACATCATTTAATTACACTACACACTACGGCCCCCTCTGGGCAACAATGGTTCGGAAGTCAGTTAGTTACAGTTGTTTTCATAGCGCTAGGCTACCCAGTCCCTTGTTAGTTCCGAACCCGGTCACCTCTACCGGCTTCTGCATGGTTTCAGCTTCCCGGCACATGCTCTTGCTGACACAGGAGGTAGTACATCATCATGTGTTATTTCCCATGATAAGAAAATAAAACGTTTGTTTAACTGGAATCCTCAGTACAACACTTCCTGTAGACGTAGCACCTTTCCTATCTGTCTTCACTAAGTAATGGAAACACAGCATAGGGACAACACCCATGAAGTGACCCTCGAAGGTGAGGCCTGACTTTCAGCAGCTTACGCGCCAGCTGCTGAAATAAGTGTCCACCTAATTAATGCCCCACATGTGGTTCAACACTCTATTAAGTCACACGGATCCTGCCTTCGCCTCACGGAGTGTGATCATTACAAAGGGGCTCTATCCAGGGGGACGTAAATTGCGCAACGACCTGTTACCGTGAAGTCAAGGGAAGTTGATTGAGGTAAGGGTAAGTGGGTACAGGTGTGGGATTTACTAGACGTGGACAGCTGTCCCTGGGCGGTCAGCTGAAGGAAGCTGTGGCTGGAGTGCTGGCGGCCTTCTGCAAGCTGCCGGCTGGAAGTAGTCGTTTGAGCCCTGCCTTGGGCTGCTGAAGTGAAGGAGGCTGAACCCTGGGAGGGCTGCAGAGGAGAGGAGAGAGAATCTTCTGCAGACTGTAGGAGAGCTCGCAAACCTTACTGCCCTTTGTCAGCGATTCTCCAGGGGCAGGGGGGAGCTGGTTTATCTGCTGCGGGAGCGCAGCTCAATTTCTTATCTCCTCTGGTGGAGGCGATGACATTTTCATGCACCCCGGACTGAGGCAGGCGGGCCGTGACGTCAGAATGTCTTGGAGGTGCTGCTATCTTGCGAGTTGTGTGGAACTTCTTGGTCAGGCAGGATAGCATAGTATAATTCAAATAAATTATATTATATCTTCATCAGAGTTGCTCTGGCACGTACCTTCTTGATTGGATGTGAAAGAATATAAATTCAGATGTGAAGTTTGATTACTTAGTTGACTCATTAAAGCCTGACGTAATTTCAATATATTAGTTTCAGCGACCAACAAATTTGAATTCGCCCCGCGCTTGGCATGCTCAGATGGGGCGAAGTCGGCCGTTGAGTGCGCATCTCTGTAGCGCAGAAATCTGGCATGCGTCAATTTATAAATATAAAAGACATCATGCATCAAATGTAAAGATAGTGCTAATACTAAGGCACTGTATTACCACCTCCTCTCCAAATAAAAATTGTAGATAATTACATATAATTTAGATAGGCCATCTATTGTATACAGTTAGCCTTTGCGAATTATAACCTCTGGAGTCTACTCAAAAAGGTATCACGTAGTTAATCTATAATGCTGATGATAGCCTACTTGATTAGTTTTTTTATACACTGATAATAGTATTCTATTTAAATGTTCATTTAATATTAAATAGTAAAACAGTTTGGTGAAGTGAATTATGCAGTTAATTTGTTATTCACAGTCACACAATTATTACTTTTCTACTAGTTGCACCTAACCTTATATATTTCAATAAATGTCCATGTCTCTGCTATAGGTGTATCACAATAAAAATGCAGCTTTTCGAAATGGTAGGACTGAAAATGGCTAACTGAGTGCGTCTGCATGTTTTTTACCATTTTTATTCTAAGAAACAAGTTATCAAAATATTAGTTATTTTGGAACTGCTGTCAACAACTTTCCATCTCCTTGCCATTATGTCTGTTTCCCATCAGTAACTACTAATCATAAATGGCAACACTACACACATTCTTACAACACAGTCCTTACACAACTTGTTCCATGTTGTACCAAATATGATGCCGGCTAACAGCCAGCGGCGCTAGAGCCCATGACGGCGCTCACCACGCACGTGTCACGTGTGCCTGCACATGCACAAAGAGGCCAATATTTTGAACTTTCACATAAATATTATTTTGCAGTGTAAAATGTGTCTTGTATTTTTTTTTTCAGGATTTGAAATGTCTTAAAATGTTTTAAAGTGTATGTTGCTATTTTTAAATTGTTTGGTTATAAAATTCAAAGTGCCTGCGGCACTTAGTATTCCGGCATGAACGCAGTCATAAAGAGACATTAAATTAATATGAAAAATTCATAAGAAAATCAGAAAATGTAAAACAATAGTTAATTTATTTGTGCCATTTTTATTTTCAATAATAAAATATTTTACTCAGCGTGCATAGTATTTCCGCTTATGTGAACCCCGTAGGCAGCCATGGTAGGTCCGTGCGACACTTGCCTCTGAACAGACTGTCGAGGAGAGCTGACGGGGTAAGACTCTGTCACGTACGCACTACAACCTTTTGTTCACTGATGTAGATTTCAATAGCACTTCTAGTATACCGGTTAACCTTTGCTTGTATACGTTTTGCCAGATATTTCCCCAGCATTCGATTAACTAATTTATTTTGCCCTAGTGGCATTTTCAATTTAATCGAGGAGAAGGAGGAGAAATATGTCGGAGAGGTCACGCAACCTACGCAACTTGAATCAAGCATCGTCCGGTTCTTCTAAAGGCGTTTCATTGTAATTTCTGTATTATTGCTACGTGCAATCTTAAGGGATTTGTTTTCGTATAAGTATTTGAGGGTATTTTCCATGTTTGAATATTTTATAGCAACATCACGTACAACCACGTGGCTAACCAACGCCAAGTCTATATCTGCGCCATCATCACGTTTTGAGAGCTTATTTATGTAATATCGCGTGTGCAATGTTTTATTCACGGTTCTGTGTTAAATTTTGTTAGGGCTCCGTGTCATTTCAATGTAAATGGATGCTTTTGTGTTTGACCACGCTGTCACTTTAATGTTTGATTTTTTCACCATCAGGCATGCTACAAGCCTGTAATCACTTCAATCATAAAGAAAATAATTTTCGGTACCAGAATAATATTCTGTTGGAATTTAATTTACCGTTTTCACAAAAAAATATTACAATTCCACCTGCACCACGTGGTCTGCTACGAACTTCATCCAGCGGCATCTGCGCCATATAAACTTGTTCTCACACATGTGTGTGTTTATAGTGACTACTCATCTCGTCCCCCATCATATTTCAAGATTATTTATGTAATTTATATAGTTTTGTAATTTGTGTAAGGTGATATTACTTCCGTCCTAGCCGGCTCTGTGTATAGGCCGTCACCACACTACCCACGTGCTGGCGGGCGAGCCCAAAATAGTTTGCATTAGTGATGCCAAGTAATCACACGTGTTAATGTATCATCAAGTGTTTTATTTTGTAATTCATGTCCTGTCTTCAGGGAAAAACCATCAGTCCACCCTAGCAGCTGTTGGCTCTCTTCCCTTGTGAAGATTGTGTTTTCATACACTGCAGTGAGATCATCTATCTAGGTGTGTGCTAGATTAATTGTGGGCTGGGGAGCACCCAAGCAGAATTGGCTAGTCATAACTAAGAGTATCATAATTTCATTGGCACGCTGATCTGTACGAGCAATAATAATAAAAGCAAGCCTACAGTGAACTTACCTCTTTTATTCAGTAGTGACAGTGTCCTAGCCACATGTATTTTATTAAGTGCTAATTTTCCAAGTGATGTTTAGTAACAGTTTAGTATTGCCTACATGTTTGTAAGTACGCATGAGTGAGATGGACACACAGAACCCACAGCATCCCTGAGAACCCTGAGTCTCAATAGTGGGGTGATTGGGAAGCACTGCTGGTGCCCAAATTACCAGTAAGTATTTGTGTCATCATTCATCTCGTGTCTCACCCGACGGCATCAAATATTTCGGATCAAATAATAATTACTAAGAACCACTGGAACCTTAATCACTGGAAAAAATTAATCCAGAGTGAGTGTGCCTTATCTACTCAAAGCTGTCCAGAGGATTTCTTATGGTTGATACAGCAAATTCTGTGAGATTCTACTGTAAATGGAAAGAGACAGGTACAAGAACTTAAAAAACCCCAACTAATGAATCTCCATAATGTAACTTACTTCAAAGGAAACATCTTCAAGCCTTTTTCCATGCCTGGAGTGTATGCAAGGAAAGCTGCCAGAGCGGTTTCGAACACTAAGCTGAAATTCATCATCCAGTTCCTAAAGGAATAAATGGAAACAATTAAAAATATATTGAACACATTTTAACAATTCATACACATTACTCAATATGAAAATCATTTAAAACTGGCAAACATTTATTTTGAGCAGAACAGTGAGTAGTATTTACATAATGTACGTAATTCAAATTTGTTTATCATGCTGGACGATGCTGCTGGTCGCATGTTTTCTCGGGGATCTCCCGTTTCCCCTGCCCCTGCATTCTGGCACTACTCCAGACTCACCTTGCTTCACCCTCACCTGATGTATAAACTTTAAATGTTACAAAACATTTCATCACCTTGACGCGTGACAGTCCCGGCTGTCAGACTGCCCCCACCCCTAGGTAACTTGGGCAACACTAGGTGAGTTGCGTCTAATCTACTTTATTCGGTCCAGGGCGCAGGTGCCCGCCTGTACAGTAGGGGCCTCGTGGGTCGACGGCTTGGCATGAAGTCAGGCCCTACGACCTTGACCCCCTACGAGGTACTGGCTTGGGTAGTGGTGCTGCAGTTCAGCAAGGTGGCATGGGATTGGCGGGTACCAGTGTATTCACACTGACTGGTGTTTCGCTTGAATGGGGTATGATCTGCTCCGGTATGGGTGCTTCTGGCTGTGGTTCGGGTTTGTCTGGCTGTCTGATGCCAAAGAGTGCCTCCAGCACTACAGGATGGTATCCCTCCGCAACCCTGGTGGGTGGCTTGAACAATCTGATGGGAACGATGTCTGGAACTGGTATGCTAAGGCGTCGTTGAAGTGCAGCTTGTTCCCGTGGACTGAGTAACCCGAACCCGCTAGGAAGGATACGTACACCCTGGAAAAGCTAAGCAATAGCCCTCGCCTTTCTGGCCCGTCTCTCAACTCCACCCCTGTGGGTGTACGGCATGAGATATAGATCAGAACAGCAGGAGTTGGGCAGTTGACGTGTCAGTGTTTAACAGTGTGCGGGTATCCCATGGAAGTAGACTTCAATGCACCAGACTGCAGCCCTCTCAGTACCACTAGGGGAGTGATGAGAGTTGGGCACTTGGTTGGCAAGTCCAATCCACCAGGAGCATACCACGTAGTGCAAGGAACGGGTGGCCTTCCAAGGATGTACTTGTTCTGTTTTGCAGTGTGCGTTCTGCAGTATGAAAACCCGGTCTCCTGCCAAGTCCTGCAGCCCCGATGTGACACAGGAAGGAGCTTGGAATGAAAGCTAAGATGACTGGTAAGAACGGTGTTTATTTACAGAAGTGAAATAAACACTGTTGGCAGAGGTGCTAACTCCTAATTGCCCCATGGAGTATACGGAAGGTTAAACACCCTATTGTTAAACAGGGGAAGGCGCCCTGTGCAAAGCTGGGTGGATTAGGCAGTTACTTAATGCGTGTTTCCTCGAGGGGAGCTCTACTCTCAGGTGACTGTCCATAAGGGACCGCACGTGTTTAATTGTAACTTCTTGACGGCCGCTGGGTCTTCCTTAGAATTCCACTGGAGAGGAACTTTGGCTCTACAAAGAGAGCGATGAAGCTTAGGAGACGTTAGAGCCTTGGCACTAGTAACTGGGGCAGTGAGAGCTCTGGAAGCGATCGAGTACAGAGAAGAACTGGCGATCAGGAGCCTTGGCTGCCGGCCCTTTTATACTTCTCTGCCATCCCTTCTTCTGCTGGTATATAGCGTTTGGAAAGGGGGAACAGCAGGTGCGAGCCCGGCATCTGGATCCTCCGAGCGGGCGGCGTAGTGAAGAGCGCCAGGATCTACGTCTCTTGTATGTGACGGCATCTAGCGGCGCGCTGCGATACTTTCCACAGACCTCTTGCATAGTCTCGGTGTCTCATCGGGCAAAATAATAATTATCATTGGGATGCCTGTCCCGGCCCGGTAGATAATACAGTCTTGCAGACGTCTGCGGCAGCGACGTGACTCATGGACAAGTTTTCAGGAGTGTAGTTGACTGATGAGTAGCAGTTGTTTATTATATTAGAGAAGACGTCATGCGTCAGTCTCATACACATGACATTGCACTAATAACATTAATGGGAAACATGATATGGGCAATATCTTTATGGTTAACATACACACAAAATAATCTTAATGAATAAGGTAACTGAAATGGAACTACGTAATCATTTACTGTCTAAAAATTAATCTCATTTTACTCAACAATCTCAATATATAATCAAAATATGAAAGTAAATAACTGGAATGTGTGTTTTACGTTTGGTAATTACTGCTATAGACGTTTATTTTAAAATTTGTCTGCATATCATTCAATTGCTGTGAGTGAATGAATTTTGCATCCTTGAATGAACAAAGTTGGTCCAAATAAAAGTCAACATAAAACGAAAGGTGATTGTTTTTGTAGGTACTGCTTTTAGCAAATAACGAACTACTCTACTTTCCATATTTAATAGTTATTAAAAAAATGATCAATATAAAAAAACTAAAACAGGGGGAAAAAAAAGTAAATAAAAAAAAGTATATTCTTTTTGTCTTATTGATTCTGCCTTCTGATCTAACTATCACGAAACTTCCTATATAAATTCCAGTCAGCTATTTAGAATATGCTGGTAGGTACTGAACTAATAACACATTTACCTCATTCCGTGTTGGAATATTGAGCTGCGCCTCGTTTTGCAAATGATGAGATCCACCCATTGGACCACGACGATAGTCGCAAAGAAAGTTGTGTGACACGTAAACTCCAGCTTCTTTCTGGACTGGTAGGTCTGCAGCAGAAACACATAACTCTGAGTGACAACATATACTATCAAAACTACTACTGCTGCTGGTCATTGAAAATTTACATTTCTTGCTGTAGGCTGATTTTAAAGAAATGCAACTTCCAATCTCCAGTGACACAATTTTTCACTATTTATTTTTTATTTTATTAGGTGTTCTGCACCCGATACTGGTACTGTTTACTTGTGACTCAGATAGATGCTTAATACCCATAGTTGGTATCGGAACAGCCCTACTCACAACCAATAAGCTGTAGTCTTTCTGCTCGGTGATCAATGATATGAACCAGTCATATTGCAAAGCAGTAGCATGGTTTAGAGGCTGTTCACGATAAAGTGAGCACTTTTAAAATTAACCAAAGTAAAAAGTCAGTGACATGCGCCCAGTTAAGATGGTAATTATGGAGAGAAAGTAGTTCTCTTCCTTAACGTTGAATAAAAATTGTCAGGTAACCATTCGTGACAATGTAAATTATTTCTTTAGCTTTCTGTTTTTTTCTTAATGCATCAAAGAGTAAAAATGAGCATATTTATAAAGTATTTATTTTTTAAATAATTTCAGTTTCACCTGACAGACGCACAACTAAAGTGATGAAGCCGATGGCAATGTTAATTTTACATAAGGTGGAAAAATACACAGTGGGCATACAAGTAGATCTTAAGCAAGGCTTTCAAAAGTGCTAATTTTACCATGAACAGCAACTATCACAGGTCACTGAGCATTGCAGAGTACAGTACCTGTCAAATATAAGCTTCCTGTGCAACACACTAATGATTGTCTACAATAGTATGAAAGGGTTCAGTCGAATATAATCATGTTATAACACTCTCCTGCAGATAACATTTTCCTGCATGTAACACCACTATTTCACCATCCTGCCATTTCTCCATAAGGCTTAATGGTTTCATTTCCTGCATACAGCATTGTTCAAATATTCATTTCCTGCTTATTAACATCAGTATTTGTTCAATTTATTGCTCCCATCTCAAATGTAATTTTTCTCTCAAGTAAAATTTCAGACATATTAACAATGCAGTAGCCTACAAACAGATACAGAAAACAGTTTATACTTGAAATATTACGGATTTTAAAGACAATGGACGTGATAATTACCAAGATAACCAAGAGTAGATGCATGTCATTGTGCATTATTTGATAATGCTATGGTCCATGGAATTCAGGCCACTGATATTTTTCATCAAATGATTCAGATGAAGATGTTGAAGAACTTGACTAGCTATTTATATACAAAAATGTTACATTAGAATTTTATTTTGCTTGACTGCAGGTGTAATACTGTTTCCTGCTTATAACATTTTATTTTACCGGCTGCTTATAAAATTTTATAACAGAGTTCCACTGTATATCAATTCTGGCACAGGAGTGCAAAGCACGCACAGTACACTGGTGCATGACGTCTTTACAACAATGGTATTTTACAGACTTCAGCTTGAAGCGTGCCGCTCCTATTACTAATCAACTACGATTTCAACTCATCGCTCTTTACATGAAGTATACCCTTACTTCAACCTAAGTAAGAGTTGTCTACATCAATCACCCACGAGAGAGTTGTGCACACAACACTTTACACATAATTTCTCGGCTGCTTAAATCTCCCAGGAGGCTGAGCACTTGGCCACAAGGTTACACAACCAGCGGGCACCCCCCCCCCCCTTCCTGCACTGAGACCTACAAGCCGCCCGCCACCAGGCAAGGCTGAGCACTACCGAAGATGAACCAAGTAGTATTGCTGACTACTGCTGACCAGAGAGATTTTCAACTCCCATGCAACGGCAGGACGTCACATATCTGCACCACACCCCGCTGCGGCAGCATAGACTCGAGCACTATATAAATCCGTGCACACAGAGGGGACTCCAGAAGTCATTCTAGTTTCTTCTTTCACGACATCTTGAGCACTGTCCAGTGCTCGGACCTACAGAGATCTTACATGTCTTAAGTACGCCCCCAGTGGCTACTCCCAACTACGACGACCAGTCATCCAGCGAACATGCTAACACCCATTAATTTTACTTTGTCTCTTCTAGACAACCACTTTATTTAGTACAGTTTAGTAGTAAAGTATTTTTCAAGTCTAAAACAATCTTCCCCTTTTTAACATAGGACCAGGTCGCCTACACCTGGCTGACATAGGTACCTTCAGTACTACACTGTTTGGTAGGAGGTGGCACGAGTCACGTGTTTATTGATTTTTCAATAAACATAATTTTGTTCTCTATCCTTATGCTTTTCATTACAGAGTATTTCCTATTTCGCCCGCTAGGGACAATTCACGTTGTGCACTGCCAACAGGAACAGAGTATTTTCCTAAACCTAATTAAAACACCCATCAGAGACCACCTGTTTCTTCCACCACCCGAGAACTGTTAGTGCTGGAGGGGAGGAACATAGGAGACACAACCACTAGGAATACACCATGCAAGGAGGGGCAGCAGGCCCAGTATTCCCTTGCTTTGAGCACTGTTAGTGCTGAAGTGACCATAGCCTGAGTCTTGCTATTCAACCCTGCCTGAAATCATATCCATTAGAGGCTTTGGTGGTCCAAACGGCTCCCCGTCTCTGATCAGCCCGCCAAGCATGGGGGATCAGTGGAGACTTTTACCGTGCGTGTGCCAGCAAGCAGCTACTGGACTGACACTGTTAAATTGTTTCTCGTCCAGGTGCACGTGTGTTGTTCAAGCAGCGACACTCTCTGCCTTTCAAGATAAGGCACTGCAAAAGGCATAGGGAGCAAAACCTAGCGTTTCTTGCTGCCAAACAGTGGTCTGTAATTCCCCCTCCTACGAAGGAAAGGCAGGCAGAACGGGACCGCGCCACCGCACTTAGGCATCTAGCAGTCGCGACTGCTCCCGTGGTGTTTGTAAATTTTCCACCAAATATTTGCACCAGCCCAGAGTATCACCCAGTTCTGTGAGGACTGGTTTACGAGACCAAGGCTCGGTACGACCAGGCCAATCCTGGGTTCTGGCATGGGAATCTATCGCCTGGAACCATCAATATGGTGTGGAGCAACCCAGCAACTATTAAGTTGAGATCAAGAGTCGAAACCTCAACTCCATCAGCCTCACGACGGTCTTCGGAGTAAGTCTGTAACAAACACCTCTCATCAGCCACTGATAAACCTGTATAAAACCATGCTATAGATCTAGCATATAAATCCAAGGTGATTGTGCCAAGCAGACCTTAACAAGGCAGCCGTCAAGCTCATCAGTAAGTATAGCCATGCACCTGATCACAATGGAGTTTTTATTGTTTGCCGCCACTAGACATCAAGATATTGTACTGTTCGCAGCATTCAGTAAGACCTCTTGGTCATTGTACTTTTATATTTTAACGCAGCGCTCTTAGCCAACAGGCCTTTCCGTGCTTCGGCCTCCCAATAGGAGGGGGAGAGGAATCACATCCCCTCTAAGCAGGAGGACCACAGATTAATACGACAGTTGGCTAGATCCAAAGCCCAAACCTGGCACGTCCGCAGCCCATGCCCCCCCCCCCCCCCCGCCCCAGAGGCTCTGAGACCCTCGCACTCAGAAAACCAAGTGTGTGGTCTGGCCTGGGTCCTATCCATACCTATAGTGCCTCTCCACGGCACAATCGGAGAGGGTTGCCATTCACCGCACGGCCTGTCAACGAGAGTGGGAATCCCTCCAGACCTTCTCCATCATACAGAGTTAACTGCAGCAGGAATGGATGTTCCAGCCTGTGAATTTTATTATTCACCAGTCCACCAAGACTATGCAACGAAGGCACCAAGTTCCACTGCACGCCGTTAGATGGCTACACCAATATGCTTTACCTCCTCCTTCATTAACCAAGCCAGCTTGTGACATCACGACTCCATGAAGCTATGCTATGCCACCTAAACCTCTCCAACCTGCACTCCAAGCACTCAAACTCACCAGCCAATGACAGCAGAGGAAGCCTCCAGCAATAGCGGGCCACTCGCACGCTCAGGACTAGTCTTCAATCTTCCACCACACTCGTTGCAGGAACTGACCAGCCTGCTCAGCTACACTCCTAGCTCTACCTTGCTTCCTTCATCACACTTTCAGTGCCGAAAGAAAACCTACTCCTTGGTATCCACCGCAGTCTTAGCGCCGGAACCATCCTTCTAGACCTACATAGTCTTCCTTAACGATAACAAACCGCCACCTTGTCTACACTTTTAGACACAGCGGCTCCTAATGCGCAACAATTGTGTTGCTTTCACAGCGCTCGTCTACCCTACCATTGTTAGTTCAGACACAGGTCGCCTCTACCTGTTAAGCATAGGTTAAGCTTCCTTAAGCTCTTGCTAAAACTTAGGAGGTAGTGCAACACCACATGTTTATTTCCCATAAGAAGGAATAAACATAGTGTTTTATCTGACTCAAGAGTACCCCTTTCCTGTAGACTTTGCACCTTGCCCAGTTGAACCCACCCCATTGAGAGAAACCCAGGTGACCCGGGAAAGTTACTCACTTGAGCCAAGGCACTATGTATTTGCAAACCCACAAACATGTTAGCTACGGCCAGCCTTTGTGCATACCCCGGTAGGCAGAACGGAAGAGCCCACACTTAGGTACTCTGCATTTCGAGTTCAGCTTGTTGACTTTGGAGGCTTGTGGGAGGGCGGGGTCAACTCCTTCAAAACCCAATAGGTATGTGTCATTGGGGAACAAATCCTAACCTTTGAGGAATCGTACAATGTCATAGTGCAGGTGGAAACTGTCCTGAACTCCAGACCCCTGTGCCCTCTAAGTTCGGACCCAAATGACTTTGTCACCCTTACCCCAGGACACTCAGAACCCAACCACAAAAAAACGTGAGCCTAAACTGGCTTCAGCGCTAGCAACTGATCGAGCGGCTGCATCAAAAGTTCTGGAAGCGTTGGCACCGGGAGTATTTCCATACTCTCCAGCAATGCTCCAAGTGGCAGAAGCCATGAGACAGCATTGCTCCCAATCAACTTGTGTTGATCAAGGATGACAGAATACCTCCTCTGCAGTGGTGTCTTGCACATGTGGAAGAGCTTCATCCAGGAGGAGATGGCATTGCCCGAGTCGCTTCAATGTGCACTACCAATGGAGTATTCAAGCATCAATTGTTAAACTGTGCACATTACCCAAACAGTACTAAGTGTTTTGAAATCTGCATTTCAAGGTGGGTGGTATTTTTGAACTTGTGACCTTGTAAAAATGGATTTGCGACCTTGTAAATATGGAATGGATAGAAACTGAGATAAGCAGTAATTTCAGTTTCACAGCAGAACTTCATGTAGTTTATTTTACTGACCCCTTACTATTTGTGTGGAACCCATTTTAAATTTCCCACATGCCTGACTTGGTGCACATTCTTCATTTGTCAATGATTTCTCAAGGGTTGGTGTTCCTGAGTTACAGGAAGAAGAGAAGCAGTTTTTTGTGTTGGATATAATGACTGTAAGTTGAGTCGTGTGCAGCTGCCACCAGATGGTTGTTTTCTCGCTGAAATTCATTGTACAGTCCACTAGTGGCAATTTATTTTTAGTAGTGTTAAATTCGCCGTAACAGAATCTTTAAATGAACAACACCGCCATCGTTTGGTAGATATTTTTTTAATGTTTACAGTACACAATATTAACGTAGTTACAGAGTTCCTTCCCCTGCCAAAATTAACAACAGATAAATTTTTAGCACATAACAAGAAATATACAAAACTCTTCAATAGTTTTCCAGCTTGCAAATCTATCATCCTGTACTGAAACTCGTAATTCAAACATTAAGTAATATGAAACAAATATTCAAGTTACACATACCCACTCTTGGCCGTAGGAATCAACAACATCATTCACAGACTTTGAATCCCACTGCTCTCGAATGCCAATGAGCCTCATCGGCATGAAACCATTTTCCGACATTACAATGAAGTACGAGAAGAACCCAGCAGCAGCTTGGATGACTCCAATTTGACCATATGCCATTGCTATCAACCTGCGACAAAGAAAC
Source organism: Dryococelus australis (assembly GCA_029891345.1). Classification (NCBI taxonomy): domain Eukaryota; kingdom Metazoa; phylum Arthropoda; class Insecta; order Phasmatodea; family Phasmatidae; genus Dryococelus; species Dryococelus australis. Next base: position 88,657,344 of record CM057004.1, on the reverse strand, counting down.
AGTATGTGACTTTAATTTACGGTATAAACTGCTTCACAATTTACATGAAAAAAAAAAAAAAGCAGTGAAACGATTTACAAGTTGTATGATCTAGTTGGTCAAAAAGAGTGTTGTAGTAAACTATGCCTAGAGATACAGAAATTCTGCAGATTCATTCAACAACAAGATTATCTCCACAATCCTCTGTGTACCTAAGCATCACTTAGCTGTTGTTCACGTTAACCTCAGACTAAGGAGCTAAGGATTTGAAACTTTCTCCCTTGCAGGTTCATTATTGGTTGAAAGTCGTCTGGGGCATGTATACTAAACTATCTTCCAACAAATGTAGAAACTGAAATGTGTAGTACGTTGTTTAAGTTTAGCTTATCTTTAAAACAAATTTCCCAATTTGTAGGTATCTAATGATATTACAGACCCCCTGAAAACTCAAGTAAGGCTTGCTTATCTATGAATAGCATGATATGACCTATTAGTGGTGGCAAGCTCACAAGTGAGCTGTCAGGGTTCAGTCCCAACACTTCAGCAAACCGGTAGGGTTGTGCGAATATGATTTTTTTCTCACAAAACAAAAATATAAGATATGTTATGAAATTTTGTGAAACTGAAAAACGAAAATGAAAAATAATATCATTAAGGCTCAGCCTTAATGAAAGTTTAACAAATTTCGTAACATTATAGCAGATTATTCACTATAACAAATTTTTTGGAAAATCAAACCAAAAATATGTAGGATATGGAGTATTTACCAAAGGGGGTTCTACATTTAAATTTTCATTTTATGTAGTTATTTCAGTTACAAAATAATGAAAACAAACAAGATTATTTACAGACAAAAATTTTCTTTGCTGGTGCACTAAACGAATATTCATTTAACACCCAAAAATTTTTCGTTACAACTATCAATAACCAAATTTCTTACCGGAACGAAAATGAAAGTTGTCATTTTTCGTTTTCATTTTGTTATACCGAATACTTGCACAACCCTACAATTCATTACCAAACCACGCATGTCACACATGTAACTTCGATAACAAAAATACATCACCAAGCTACAGTAAATAAAATCAGTGCATTTATTGGCAAGGTGATGTAACCATGATTGTAATTTTATTTATTACTTTTTTTAACATGTGGTTTTTTCCTTGTAATTGTAGAGCCCATTTACAGTTCTTAGTAATGTACCTGCTTGTAATAACACTGCTAGTAAATTATTGGTAGAAGTTCAAAAAACATTTTTAAAATTAGCACAAATTGACACTTATTTTTAACTACACGCTTCGAAGTACATGCAAATACAAACTAATAAACTCGCATGACTGATGGTAGAGCATGCAGTCCTTTTAAACAAGCTATTCAGTAATACAGTATGATTATATCTACAGGATATTGAAGCACATATATGTGAAATTAAGAGCTATTCAGACCACTTCTAAACTGTAAGCTATTTAGCGTTTCTTTATAAAGCAACTCACAAAAAAAAGGTGTAAATAGGATATACCTTTTATTCACAAGACTGTCTTTTTCAGGTTGTCGTGGTGGTCTCTTCATTATATCAGATTCAGCTCCTTCATACGCATATGATATAGCAGGCAACTACAACAAAACAAAATAAAAGCACTTAGTTGTGAAAAAAATAATAATTTCCAAAGATTTGATGAAACAAAAATCACAATATATGCTGGTGAATGAACTGTTACACAGGACACCTGAGGAGCATATCTGAGTTTGTGAGGGATGGAGGTCTTTCTAAAAATAAATGAACTATACTTTATTTCTATTTTATTCACAAAGCTATTATTTGCAGCATTATATATCTTCACTATTACTCTTTTTATTTAACAGTGAGCACAATATATTGTCTATTTCAACTCTAATTAACATCTTTCTTAATGTATGTTTGGTTACATTCAATTAACTCACACTCATCATTAAGATATGTTCAGTCGTTTCCATCATTTGTAAGGTCTTTCACTCATGCATCTAGTCCAATAGTCTAGCCTGCCAGCTGCACTCTTCACTGCTTGATATTCACAGTTGTGGATTTCCCTTTCGCTGGTCACTTCTCTCGCCACTCGTCTTCTATTGCTCAGAACTCAGCCACTCATCCACTCAACAAAAACTACAACTCCTTGGCTCGGAGGCCTGTCACACTTTTATACCAGTCGCCCTAACCATCTGGAAGGTTCAATGCACTCAGAGTCATGCTGAGAGAACGAGGTCAGTAATCCAAAGCATTCTTCACGTAAATGCACATTTGCTAACTACAGAAGGTCAGGAGCTGCGAGCCAATAAAGGGTTATCACAGCAGAATGCCTCCATAACTCAAAATGCCAGTAGGATTAGTGTTTGACTGTCATTCAAACATCCCTTAGTGAAGCGCCGCCCTGCTATCATATCGCTACTTTATCCTTCTCTTCCACCCACTCACGCAGGATGCGAAGCAGCGAGCATGTAACAATGCCCCATCCTCACGTCTGCTCATCCCGAACAGACACTGCAACATCATACAGTGCCAGTCGGTCAATGTGGACAACCTTCTACTTCACCCGTAAGCCTTGGCGCATATCCAAAAGACCACATCATTGATCTTATTCAGAATCTTGTAGGGGTCTTCCCAACATTTCTGTAGCTTCGGGCAGTACCATTTTATTCTTTGTGGGTTATACAGCCACACAAGTTGTCCTTCTTGAAATACCTTGCCTAAAATATTCATATCATGCCGCATCTTCATCCTGACACTATTTATTTTGAGGTGCTGTTGGGCAAAATCATGAATGCCAACAAGTTTGTTACATAATTTGCTTGCATAATCAGGGGCTGAGCTTTCTCTTCTGTCGGTCAGCCAAACAGCAGGTCACTGGGGAGGCGTAGCTCTTTTCCAAACAGCATCCTTGATGGTGTTACCCTTGTCGACTCATGAACTGCTGAGCGGTAAGCAAGAAGAAACAATGGCACCTTTGAATCCCAGTATTTTGGTTGTCTGCCACAAAGTTCGACACGTATTGCTCAAGAGTGCAATTACACCTCTTGCCCATTCCATTCGACTGAGGGTGTAAGGCTGTAGTCCTAGTCTTTTTCATTTCCAGAATATTTGTTTCTTCCCTGATCAGAATGGAGATCTAGTGACACCCCAAACCTCCAGAAGACATGCTCTATGAGTGCATCACCCACAGCACATGCTTCTTGGTTTGGGAGGGAAATGACCTCAGGCCACTTAGTAAAGTTATCTTGGCCCACCAGTAGATACCGATTATATCTCTCTGTGACAGCTAAGGGGCCCAGATTATCTACTGCCATCCTCTCAAATGGGGCTCCAACATTGTATTTTTGGAGGTAACCTTGCCTTGGGCTCTTCCTCACCGTGCAGGTGTTGCACATTATGCACCGCTTCTCAACATCCTCCCGACAATGAAGCCAGTAGAATCTCAGTCTGTCTCTTTCAAGGGTCTTATTAACACCATAGTGTCCACTGGCTGCAGCAATATGCATTTCCTTTAAGACTTCTGGAACCCTGCATTCTGAAAGAACCAACTTAACTATGTGTGTTATCCATCGTTACTTACCCAGTTTCTGTAAAGTACACCATTCCTCAAAACAAGGAAATTCCACTGTGCCCAGTATGCACTGACTGCTGCAGTCAGGCTAGATATCTCGTCCCATTTTGGCTGACAGCCAGCTTCTTTCTACTTTAATAAAGGCTGCAAAATGGGATCATTCAGCTGATCTTTCCTAATACCCTCATCACTCCAGGTACGTGACCCATTACAAAATAAAGAATCTTGAATTATTTTCTCCACACCTTCGGTGATTCACCACTCTTTACTTGTTGGTGATGACAAAATGGCTTCCTAGACAGTGCATCTGCATTGCTGTGAAGGCGTCCAGATCTGTGTTGTATTTGTCAAATTCTTGAAGATGCTGTATCCACCGGGCTATTTGACCTTCGGTGTTCTTGAAATTAAGTAGCCAGCATAAAGAAGCATGGTTGGTTCATAGAATAAAATGTTATCATAAAGGTAGAAGTGGAAACGTGAAATTGCCTTCACCATTGCCCAAAGCTCCCTGCGTGTAACACAGTAATTTATCTCATGATTATGCAATACCTCACTGAAAGATTCTTGAGGTCTTTCCTTCCCGTCTCGAACATGAGATAACATTGCTCCAATGGGTACATCATTTGCCTCAGTGTCTCAAATGAATACTACCTCACTTGTTCGGGAAACCCAGGACTGGTGGAGATATCAGAATTTCATTTAGCTTACTAAATGCATTTTCACACTCAGTGGTCCAATGAAATCTCCTTCGCCTCAGTCAGTTCGTGTAGTGACTTGGTGATAGTGGCGAACCCAGGTACAAATTGACAGTAATAGGCACATAGTCCCAGAAAGCTCCACACTTCAGTTTTTGTCGGTTGGCATCCGCCATATTCTTATTGCTTTGGTCTTTTAAGGGTCTCTTTCGATTTCATGGGCCGACACTACATTATCAAGAAATTTATTTTGGAACAGGTAACACTTCTTAGGAACCAGTTTCAAGTTGGCTGCAGCCACTTTCTGGAATACAGAGTCGAGACGTGATAGGTGCTCTTCAAATGTCCTTCGTGTCACAACAATATCATCTAGGAAAATCTGACAGATATCTAAAGGCAAAATTTTTTCCAACAGATGCTCGAAGGTGGCAGGGTCATTACATAGCCCAAAAGACATAACTTTGAACTGCCAGGTTCCTTTCCCTTGGACACAAAATGCAGTCTTCTTTTGGTCCTCTGGAGCCACCTCGCACTGCCAGTACCCACTCTTCATGTCCAAAGTAGAAAACCATTGTGAAACTGCTAGGCTGTTTAATGTGTCATCTATCCTTGGAAGCGCATAAGAGCCTTTCTTTGTCACATTAAGCTGGAGATAAACTAAACAAAACCTCAGCAAGCCATCTTTCTTCTTAACAAGTACACTGGGTGATGAATATGGACTAACTGATGGTTTTATCACATCTAATTCATTTATTTCCTTCAGAATTCCCTCAACTGCCTCATGCAAAGCTAGAGGTAGTCGTCTTGGTGGCTGCTTTATGGGCTTGGCATCTCCTGTATCAATGTGATGGCAGGTCACGTTAGTCCTTCCAAGGTAATTTTGTTAACATGAGAAGGCATCCTTATTTCTCTGCAGTAATTCAGAGACAGCCATCGCCTGTCGCCAGTTAAGATTTTCCTTTGTTCTTACTAGCAGTTCCTCCAGTACTTCTGGTAAGTGACACATGCTATTTGAATTAATCTAGAATCTTCTGGAACATTTGGAAGTACCTGTGTGACCTGCTTGAAAACACTTATCACAGCCCCCTCCTCAAGACGAATGACACCATTGAACAAATTTATCATTTTAACTGGAAAACTGTCAGAATTAGAAGAGACAAGTTTTCCGAATGAACTATATTCTCACATGTCTCTCACTGCCTCTTATCCCGCTGCTACTTCTTCTGCTGCTGCTATTGTTGTTGTGGGCATTAGGCTCCCAGGTGCCCTGGCGATCCAGATAACCAGCACTCTGGCAGTTTGGGTAGGGGGCAGCGAGGCTCTGTAGCAAATACCCTGGAAGCAATGTCCCTGATAGTTGTCTGGACTCCTTCAGTGTCTTCATAATTCTATCGTCATCATCTTCGTTCAGTGTCACTGTCATACTGGATGTCGGGATGTGGTCTCCTGTCTTGCTGACTCCACCTCCAGTGCTCAGACTAGGGCGTCCTGCATGGTTTGACGTGCAGCCAAACGTATTGCTTGCCGGTGTTAAGTCTGTGTCAATGTCATGGAGTTCCCAGTGTCCTGTCTCCAGTACTGAGGGTAGACTAGCCTGTGAAACCAACCATTTCAGATGGGGCAAAGTTGTGATTCTGTAGTGCACTCTATCTACATGGATTTCGTCATGCATCACCACTGAGATGTATAAAATAATTTCTTGCGATCTTTTATATAAATCATTAATATCTCTACTATGTTGTATACTTGAGGCACCATAACTAATGTTTAAATAGCATGAAAATCTCTCTAAATGATTATTACGTGAAACAAAACTCACTGTAAAATAAATGTAAACAAGTTTCGCCCAAAGGTCTTAAAGAACAGTACGACCACTGCATGATTATCTCCATTAACCCAAATATTACTTTCGGAACTGTGAAATTTTTATTTCCACAACAAATATCCATGTTCAGTATAAATACTGGCACATGATGTGTTTTCAATAATGATTAAACAACTTCGTCTCATCGATGAGCAAGCCTTGCTGCTCTATTCCTACGGAGTTTTCATTGTTACCACGCATCACGAGATGCCAAATTGTACCGTCTACCGACTGCAAGAACGGATGTTCCAGCCTGAAGATTGTACTATTCACCAGCCGAGCCACCGAGGCTATGCATTCAAGGCACTGAGTACCACAACACACCGCCAAATGGCTCTACCCGTACATTCCACCGCTTCTCAATCTCCAGGCCGGCTGGTAACATCACGCCTTGAGGAAGCTATGCTACAGCTACCCCTTCTCCATCAAACACCCTTATCCAGCTGACTGGAAAGGTACACCACCCAGAATATGAATAACGGGTCGCTCACCCGCTTGTTACCAGTCTTCATTTTCTCCACCGCAAACTTTGCTGAAGAACTTGACCAGCCAGCTCATTAGCTCCAGCCTGCCTGTTCCTTCACTGCATTCATGTTGAAGGAACCTCCTGCTCCTTGGGCTCCACCGCAACTTGTTGCCGGAGATATCCTTCTACCAGCTTAGTCTTCACCGCACACTGTGCCGAAGAGCCTTACCATTGCCAACGTCGTTTACACACTAGACACTGCAGCCTCTTATGGGCAAACACTAGTAAGAGTAGTACTAGTTCAAGTTAGTTACATAACGCTTGCCTACCCTTGTTGCCGGAGATATCCTTCTACCAGCTTAGTCTTCACCGCACACTGTGCCGAAGAGCCTTACCATTGCCAACGTCGTTTACACACTAGACACTGCAGCCTCTTATGGGCAAACACTAGTAAGAGTAGTACTAGTTCAAGTTAGTTACATAACGCTTGCCTACCCTGCCATTGTTACCTTAGGCCCAAGTCGCCTTCACTTGGCTCAGTGTAGGTTAAGCTTCCATAAGCTCTAGCTGACATTAGGAGTTAGTGCAACACCACCCTGTTTGTTTCCCATAAAAAGGAATAAACAGATATTTTAACCAACTCAAGGGTATCTTTCCCATAGTATTAATTTCTCTCCCAGTGGACTTCACACCTGTCCAAAGAATTGAAAGTGACCAGGGAAGTTACTCAAAAGCGCAAGACACCACTAGAGTACTCACACGCACATTGGAAGGCCACCCTTTCTGTGCACCACTGTCTACAGAATGGTAGAGCCCCGACACTAGGTACTCAATCTCTTGAGACAAGCTTGCCTGCTCAGTGGTTACGCTCTCCACCACACCCTGGCACCAGAGTTAGTGTTTCCTGAGTTGGGGGAGACTGTTCCTCCTGAGATACTCACCCACGTACTGGGACTGTCCGCTGGTGAAACCTATCTCTCAATGCACACTGCATTACGACACAGAGTACTGAGATAGAGGTACCGCACTCGGTTGGCAGACACTGCACGTGGCATCCCGTTATTGCACGTCTGTGAATATTTTCAACTTGCAAAACAACTTAAAAACACTCTTGAAATTAGGGGGATGTAACTGTGTAGCACAAAAAGTACTTACTGTGTCTCCCTGGTAACCTGTTGAATTGTGCAGTGTACGACCCGTTACGCACGAACTTTCACACACGTTGTTTCAAGGTTTAAAACTTTCCGATGTGGTTTAAAACCATAATAAAATAGAACTGTAATGTTCTTACCAGCTTTACGTCACTGCGAAATACTTAAAAAATATCTGAGGCACCCGAAATAATAAGTGATGTCCATGCCAAATTTTCACATGCAGCAACACCAAGGCCTGGCAGGATGTGTGCAGCTGGCTGATGTTTCTGTGATTCGTCATGGGAGCGCAGCACAGTCGACGACCAGTTTGGTAACCAGCTTGACAAGGTGCGCACGCCAATGAAAACGTAACGTTTTGTTATGTTACTTCTGGCATCTTGGTCAAAAGGACGGAAGTTGAGGGTGTATTTGTAATCTGATTGGATGTTTTGAATTTCATTGTGTTATACCCCCTAATGGAAATTGGTGTCCGCTGTGTCAGTCACCATAAATGGTAATGTTTTCAGCCAATGGCTGTGAATAGCTTGAACCCTCCCAGGAGTAATTGAAAAACACCACGATTTCTTAGAAAAACGGCTTTTGAGGGGGAAAATTAAATTGATTGGTAGCATAAGTAGGCGGAGCGATGTATTTAATGCCGGCACGCACTGTTCTCGGAGTCAATTCAACGGCCTCAAGGGGGCAAGCTTCTACCATGAGATAAGTAGTACCTTATTTGAATCACCAATGTAGGCTCCTAAAGCAAACAGCACTTACATCACTTTGACGTTAGGGAGGAGCCATGATGGCCGTAAAATAATTCAAAGTTTTAAAATTTTGCGAAATGTAGGCCTTTTAGCCAAAAACCCAATATTATTACTTTGGTAACTAAGTTTTAGTGGCTATGTTGTCACCAAGATGTAAAGTGGTGGTAACCACTAGAAACCACAGGTAAACTTTTGTGATCACTTGCAAACATTTTTCAAACATTTGTAAACTATTGCAAATCTTGGTACAGTAAACATTTTGTAACTTTTGTGAACACTTGCCAAGATTAGTTGATTATGGTCTCAGTTTCTGGTATTAAGTAGGAGCTATGAGAAACTCCTTGTTTTAGGACTTTTTAAGAGAAACTTTACAAAGTTTAGGGCTTGTTCACAAATCCAATTTACTCACTGGAGTTAAGGCTGGCATAGCTCCCATCCACTTGGGATTGCAAGTAAATTAAATATAATTAGTGTTTGTTAATGGGTTACCAAAATGGGTTTTTTTTCTAGTGTAGGAATTAAACATGATGTGATAATGAAAATGGTAAATGTAGCCATTGTAACTAGGGTAAATTGGGGTCACCTGCTCAATACATTTTGTGATGGCCTTTTGCAGTTTGTATTTACTTATTAATATGGCCAGTACGGAGCATAAATATAATCTATATAAGTATTAGCTGAATATCAGCGAAAGTATTGGTACCTGAATTGGGTTGCATTTTATTCTATATTTTGGCAACCTGGGTTTTAAGTAAATGTTTTTTAAGTATCAAGTTGTCATATATGGAAACGGAAATAACAATGTTACCATTTTAGATGACATGTCAGAAGATTAACCAAAGAAGTATTCAATGTTATTTGTGTTCTGATTGGTTTTGCAAAGTTTTTATGCAAATCCTGCCTTGCCATGCCCTTAGTTTAGGATGCAGCAAGGTCAGAACACGTCACCTGCTATCTTTTCACACACGTGAAAGTGTGCTTCTGTCCTAATGCTCCCGCTGTAGTGGTATCTGAGAGAAGGTTAGATAGGTGCTCACCACCTCTGGGTGTCAGCAGGAACTTAACCCCTTCCTGGCCGCACTCGTGAAACTCTCACAGAGGGATCAAGCCCAGACATTACGCCACCTGCAGAGACAGTCTACACCAGAGATTCCCAAGGACCTCTTCGAAGCTCCTATTTGTCTGAGTGAGAGAACACACCCCGTGTTTGTAACTTACTTAAGTGGACAGGATAAGTCTTTGGGAATCGCCAATCCACGCTTTTGGGGACTTGAGCCGCCGGAACCAACCCCTACGACCTACACAACCTACAAGCCCCTGCACACTGACCTCACCAGTTCAAGCTCTAGTCAGAGAGAATTGACACAGGTTAAACAGCCTCAACAGGTTACGCGTCGCCCAGGTATACCGCCCAGAACCAATCCATTGAAACCAAAAGTCATTATAAGGAATCTGATTTCGTGCCCTGCCGCAAAGCTACCAGGCCAGTACTTCACAGAGACGTGCTACAGTACCTCGTAAAGACTGAATCATACCAAAAACCCTGCCACCAGGTGCGCCTGACCTAGCATCCACCAAAAACAGCCCTGATGTGGCGACTCACCTCCGTCACCATCAAGGTATCATGCATCAAGAGATAAATCACGCAAGTGTCATCTACAAAAGTTTGATAGTACAGTAAAACCCTTTACTACGACCCCATTTATTATGACCATCTCTCTATCGCGAACCAATCCCAAGGAACCGTGAAAAGTTTGGGTCGAAAAAGTCGAAAATTTGAGGCACATCTAAAAATAGATACAGTAATCCCTCGCCAACCGCGGTATCTCAAACTGCGGTTTCAGTTATGCGCAGATTTGCTTTTGTAAACCCTTTCTCCAACCATGCAGTACTAGTTTCTATATTATCCACAGTTCTCAGTCTATGGAAAACTAGCCCTTACTAATGTTAGTGGTTGCGCATTTCTCAAGCTATCATCATAGACTTTGACATTACCCTCCCTGTCTTTTTCGCTTCCATTATCCCTCCTCTTTTGCTGTAAAAACAGCAGCATATTACATAGACTAGTTTCTTAATCATTGTATGTATAACTTAAAATTTAATTCAATGCCCTTTTTTTTAATGATTATGTGTGCCTGTGCCTACGTAATATGCTAATTTTTTATGGTGGGCAATTGTTTTTTTTTGTGAAGTCAATTTTATGTGTAAAGTGAATAAAGATAAGTGTGTGCAAATAAAATGTATTCTTATGTTACCGGTATTATATTATGGTGAATAAGGCCATGTACGTGTATAGGCAATGTCAAAAGTTTTTGATGAAAAATTCTGGATATTAATATTTCAAGTAGACTGTAATAAATATTTATATTCCTGTAAACATTGTGGGCCTCATTGTGCCAGTGCAGAAGCCAACACGCCACCTACATTTGGTATAAATTCAACACATTGACGTGAATCGCATCTATCATCATGTTTTCCCAACGCCGGGCCGCTGTTACGAAGTGAACCGGCCCTGTAATGATGGCAGTGGCAGCGGGCAGGTAGCCACCACCCACTAGAATAATCTTGTAGCGACTGACCTACAGCTGCCCAGCCTGAGGATCTAGGACCGAGCTTCAGCAGCAAAACGTCACGCCCGCGCCTGGCCACGCTGCAGAAGACTGAGGCGCTCGCCCAGCTATGCACACGGCCAGACCAAAGTGAGACCACGGTGCACACACACGTATTGCGCAACGCCACCTAAATTTTTTGATCACTACGTGCCTCATAGCAATGTATGACCGATGAGACCTGCATAATAGATCTTTAATAATAACTTTATATTTTAATAATACATAATCTAATCTTTTCACACACTTTCAATGGCCATGTCGTACTGTGTTTAGGCCTTCCTTTTTATGACAAGGGGTGGTCCAATATGCCTTTCTTGGGTATCAAATTAATCAGGAGACGTCCAGTTATTAAAATATACATATTTATATTTAATTTAAAAAGTGGTTTTTTATGCGCTAGACATGATTGAATATGAACTTCATGCAAAAAATGGCAATTTTGGGGGCATAGGGGTTAGAGGTGGGTCAAAATCGGACAGAATATTTTCCAAATTTTTTATCAGGACCCCTCCTCTATTACGACCCTATTCTCGGGAACCGTGAGGGGTCATAATAGAGAGGTTCTACTGTACACATTTCACTTCAAAATAGTGATAGATTGATAAACGTAAAAAGTAAACAAACTTATTTTTTTTCACGTGACAAAGATATTGCGCCCACAGCAATGTGTGTCAGTTTCATTGTCACATTTGCTTGAAAGATTGTTGTAATGGAGGTGAATAATTAAGCAAAATATTCTTAACATATGCCATTGTTTCAATAGCATATGTCTAAAATATTTAGCTAAATTACTCACTGCCGCGGTTTTATGAATGAATGAAAGATCCCTAACTTGCAATCCTCGTATGAACCCGGCATCACAACTTCAGTAAACCAGGACGCCAGAAATTTCAACAGCGTATTGCAAAAGAAGGGCCGACAGCAATATCCTCCTCCACCAGCCAGCAGCTACATTTAAACAATGCGACAATATAGGCCGCTGTAAGGCAGGGCCCGACAACTTTCCACATTTGACCAGCAGCCAGGGAAGATCACAACATGGGTGTGTCTGTGTCCATCCGCCGCCATCTGATGATCAGCTAGATACAGCCTCCAGCATCCATCAAAAATAAGGTGGGGACTGTCCGACTTAGATATAAACAGATGGCATGAGATAGGGTAGTCATAACTTAATTTATGTTAATAACTTAATAACATTTAAAGTCACTCCCCTTAACTGCAACTCTTTCAGTATTGTATTGTTTGTGTCTCACATATTATGAATAAACCCCCTCAGTTACCATAAAAGCTCTACCATTAACCATAATTTCAGTTACACCTCTAAACCTTTTTTGTATGGATATGACCTTAAGTCAAAATCCATAACAGCGGGTATACAGTTATCTGCATATTTCTGTTCCTGGCAGTATGATCACATGCAAAGGCCAAGGCCATTATTGAAAAGAACCTTTGCTGCGCATTGCCGTATTTGCACATGCAATCTGAACCAATTCTGGTAACTGTGTTTTGCATTTAGTATTGATATCACAGTGGAGAGTAAAAAAATGATCGCAGATACGGTTGCTGTATAAACAAAAGTATAAGTGTGAGTGGATAAAAGAATTACCATGGTTTCTACGTTCCAAACAAAAACAATAGCATTAAATATGTAAATGTCCTTCATATCCAATTTTTTTTCTGTAATTTGCCAATTTTTTTTTATTCCAAGGATTTTACAGGATTTCAGCTTTGGGCTGGTGGCAGCCCTGATTTAATGTAGGGTTCTCCAGTATAAATGATTTGCAGAGCTAATGAAATTGCACTGTTCTCCTTTTTAATGAAATGTCCTTTCCCAGAATGAATGTTCTCCTTTTTTAATTCTGAGTATTTGGCAATACTATGTTTGGGGCTCAGTTGTTTGTGTATGATTCCCCAGTGAACTCATGTTTTAATCTGGTCTTAATGAATTAAGTTTCAGAAACTAAATATTATAGTAAAATCCAATTTTAAAGTGAATTGTAATTACTACTGTAAATGAAGTTTCACTGTTATTACACCAACTCTAAACCCTACAATGAAAAAACTATAATATAAAATAACATTTGTTATTTACTTTCCTGAATGGTTTTACATCTAGATCTAAGAGTTTAGTTTAAGCAAACAAAATGAATGAAATGTTCAGAATAAATATTGCTCCATCTGCAAACTGCAAGAGTATTTGCAGCGCTTTTTAAATACGTTCTGCATATATCACAACTTACCATATCTGTACCCAAGTCGATGGCTAAAATTGCCACGCTACCCAAAGGCAATGGAATGCTGAGAAGAATGAAAGCCAGAAATGGCGTAATTTCTGGGATGTTCGAAGTCAGAGTGTATGCTATAGACTTCTTCAGATTGTCAAAGATCAAACGACCCTCCTCCACGCCAGTCACAATTGAAGCAAAATTGTCATCCAGCAATATCATATCAGCTGCCTGCTTCGAGACATCAGATCCGGCGATACCCATTGCAACACCTGCAGAAGTAAACAACACTGCATTCTGTATGTGAACATTAAAATGTATACACTGTGCAAACATTATTCCAAATAAAATTACCATAATACCAAAAATTAGCATTTGACAATTTACAATAATAACTATAAAAAAATCAAATTTCCCCATATCTTTATATTTTAATTACCAAACAAAGCCATGGTGCTATTTAAAAGCTAGTAGAAGTATGCTACACTCAAAAGCATTGCTTTGTGTTTAAACAAAAGATACCTTACATTGAAACATATGGCAATAACAACTTATGAATTGAAACATTATTGATCTGATATCAGCTCTATTTTGGCTTATTTAATTATGAGTTCTTCCAGCTGCCTGTCAACATGTGTGTAAGCTAGCTATGTCTTGTCCCTACCTTTAGGGAGAAGACATAGAGCTGATATCAGATCAATAATGTTTCAATTCATAAGTTGTTATTGCCATCTGTTACTATGTGAAGTATATTATGTTTAAACACAAAGCAATGCTTCTGAGTGTAGCATACCCATATTTTAAAAAAAGGGAGGAAAAAATACTCACTTGATGCACCATGAACAACATCACTACTCATCCTAGCCTTCCCATAGCCATGGCCCCCTTCCAAGAAAAGATGTTAAGTTGTATATGCCACAGTGCCTTTGAGTCAGGGTTTGCTCAAGGCAGAGTTGGTTCGACGCAGGGTTGGTTTGGGTCAGTTGATGCCACCTGCTGGTCTGCAACCCGCTTCATGCCATGGCTCCAGTTACCTCTCCGGACTCATCTACATAGGGGAAATGCACTGCCAGTTTCGGCTGTCTTTGGCCATCTCTGCCAATTCTCCTCCACCCTCTCTCTCCACTGACTCTCTGTTACCTGCACCCTCTGTGCTGGACTGTGTCTCGGGTATATAAGAGACACACAGTCCTCAGTTCGAGACTCACTCTCGCAGATCTGTTGTAGGGCATCATTCTGCCCGGCCGCGTACCAAATTCATTTTTCACGGGCTGACTCTTGCAGCTCTGTTGTAGTACGATGTCACTCTGCCCGGATGCGGACTGACTTTGTTACCATCTACCAACTGGCCAGCACCAGATGTGCAACGTCACGCTGCCCGACAACTCACCAAAGCCTCTCGTGCTTCATGCCTACTCAGCTAGCCTAGCTTCCGCAGCATTCACGAGTCCGAGTACCACTGACTACTAGGGTCACCCTAGCCTCCACGCCGCTGTGTTTTCTGATATTAGGCGTCACTCCCGTTGGCAACCTATGATCGGCACTTCAAGCCCTAGTCAAGGTACAGGCTGGTTATGTGTGTTTAACTGTTTCTGCAATAAACAGACATTTTGCTGATTTATCACTTGCAGCTACTATCTTTCTCAACCTGCCTCCTTCTATCTCCTGCTTCTTCCAAGAGAACCTCAAACATACTTGCAGGAGCAGGTGCATGCTGCTGCCAACATTTCTTCCTCATCTGTAGGAAGCCACCCACACAACAGTTGCACCCTTCTGTACGAGCTTGAGTCTGCTGGCGACTTCCCGCTCAGCCAATACACTTGTAGGGAGGCCAACACCTGCCCCTGTCAGGGAGCTTCATCTCTTTATGATGCTTGGGTCTATGGCGACTTCCCGCCTTCCTGAGTAACATGAGAGTGGTCGCCCCTAGCCTGCTGTTGACATCTTCAGTTAAGTGCTTGGGTCTGCCAGTGACTTCCCGCCCAGCCAATACACTTGTAGGGAGGCCAACACCTGCCCCTATCAGGGAGCTTCATCTCTTTATGAAGCTTGGGTCTATGGTGACTTCCCGCCTTCCTAAGTAACATGAGAGTGGTCGCCCCTAGCCTGCTATTGACATCTTCAGTTAAGTTCTTGGGTCTGCCAGTGACTTCCCGCCCACCCAAGTCACTTGCTGGAGGCCAGTAGTAAGACCTACCCACCACACAGACCTGCCCACACCTTCTTCCTCTCAGGCTGTGCCCACCCCTACAGAACACCCACTGTTTTCCTCCCTACACTATCAACCCCCTTTTGTCTTGTCAAAGGGCTTAGTAGGAAAAAAATAACCAAACAAGGACTAGCCCTGATTGGAGGCCTAGTAGAGAACAAACTGCCAACCGGGTGCATTCCTGGAACAGAGAGGAAACAGCTCGACAGAGGGGTACATCGGCCAGCTCGACCACTGGATACCGCAACCTACACTACAAGCTACTGTGGTACGTCTCCTGTGCCGTCTCACAACTGCCTCCCACACCACCAAAGAAACCAGTTACCTTTAACCGGCCCTCAGCTTCAAACAAGGTGTTCCGACACTTAGCACTATCGTCTAGCTACACAGCTCCCACTAGCCCTCCTCCTCATGTCCAGTGGGCCATAGTTGAATTGCCATAGGCAACCTGTCCCACTCCCAGCAATAACCCAGTCAAGCGGACGACGCCAACTTCGCAGCCCTCTGGGGGTAAAAGCTCCGATGCTGGCCAAAGTCAGTAACTCCAATTACGAGGGATGTCAATAATTAAATACAGAATAGGAGACACAAATTAAAATCTTTTACCCTTAGACATTAGAAACAGCTCACTACTCAGTGTTCAGCTCCTTCAACAACTTCGTTGTTAGCTTTACATGCAAGGAAAAAGACTGTATGCAAATACTTTACTGGGCTACTAAATGGAGTCACACAACTATTACGATTCTGTTGATACATTTCACACTTAAGATGTATAGAATCAAGTCTGTTGCACTGGCAAGTGACTGACATTCTTCCTAGGACTACAATAAAGGTACCTATCATTATACAACCGCTACCTGAAAATTTAATTGTGTTAAAGACAATTATTCTGTTAAAGAACTCCTTCAGTGCTTCATCATAAAACATCATAAGAAAAATTGTCAGTCTCATATTGAACTTAATAGATTAACATATAGGAACAATAGGCTTTGAATTTTATAAAACTTGCTAACAAATAACTAAAAACTTTAAACAGTTGAAAATACTAGTAGAATAGTTGGCTGTTGGCAAGACTGAGAGGCAGGTTTACCAATGTCAGCTTTCTTGAGAGCAGGAGAGTCATTGACGCCATCCCCGGTCACAGCTACAATGGCTCCCATTCGCTGGCAGCCTTCCACTATGATGAGTTTCTGCTGGGGAGACGTCCGGGCAAATACTATTTCACTGTGATGCCTATGATAAAATACAGAATACATAATTGTTTAAATCTTATATTTTGTATGATTTTTGTTAATGCATCATAAGTAATATGTTTTAGTAAATAAGCTACTGGTAAAATTAATTTAAGAAAGTAGGATAAAATGTGAAAACTTAATTTAAATGATGCAAACAATTAACTCCAAGGATTTCTAAAGGACATATTTGCATACAATAAATAGGGGGAAGGGAGATAAGGAGGCCCTAAGGAACAGTACAGTTTACAGTTATATACAGATGCAATCTTGTGAAAAAGAACAAGTTGTACATTGAAAACTGGAGATAAAATAGTAGGATGGAAGTGTCATCAAAGAATTAAAAAGGAAAATAAGAATTTAAGAATGTGCAGTAATAAATGAACATTTATAACAAGTGAAGCAAATATGGAGGGAAAGAAGAGGAAGAGACCAAATGAGGAAGAAGATGCTGGCAGAAGATGCAAACACATACATGAATGATGAGTTGCATGTCAATGTGAGAAGCAAGTGTGTTGGGCAGCTCTCAGCTGCTGAGGTCTTTGGCAATGGGAGTGAAATGAGCAATGGTGGAATAAAATGGTAATGTGACGAATAGGAGTGCCCTATGGAAACCCACAAGCTATAAAAAAGAACAGTTTTAAGTAGGGAACTATTTGTAATGACCTATGAACGAGCCACATACTGTATTTTATAATGACATTAATGAGCCACACGCTGTATATTTCTTGGGACAATCTGCTACGAAATGACCAGTACTGTTGTACACATAACACCTTTTTTGATTTTCCAAACCTGAAGTCTTGAATAAGTATTCACCCAAATCTTTGTTTTCTGAATGTGTATTCTGCATTTTTAATTCTGCATCCAGTAAACAAGATTTCATAAAGTCCAAGGTTAACTCTAAGTTCATAGTTTCCAACACCATATAACATTACTGTAGCATTAGGCATTGTCAAAAGCAAATGGCATACCTTGTCATCTTGAGCTAACGTTGCTCCCATACATTCTAGGTAACGTAGTAATCCATCAAATTTCATAAAGTGTTCCTAAGGTTGTTGTGTATTTTAATGACAGAAGCTTCTTTCTAATGAATGACTTGGAAATAGTAATTTTCCTCTCAAAGATTTTCCCCAAGGCATTCAACATTTCTGTGACTGTTTGATTGTCTTGTACATACGCAATATGCCTATCAGAAATACACTGCAATATATTGTTCCTTGCGCTTGTTTCTGCTGCAATGTATGCTCTACTTTCTTTATCATCCATTACTGACTGTGGTTTATGGTTATCAAGAACCCACTTTGACGCGTGATGCTTACTGGCTTTGAGAATATACGACTTTGCTACACCTTCATGCTTCATAGACAAGCAACATTGAACAGGGTTTGGAAGCATATAATTTCTACCGGAGAGCCTACAGGATTTTCCCTGGACTGGGGATAATTACAGATGTGTCAGAATTGTATGTTTCGATAATACCACTGGCCAGTAAGCCATGCATAGCCCTGCCTCTCTCGAGAAGATGCCAACAATCGACTACCAGTGATTGACTCTTCGCTACACCCCAAGGAAGTTCAAGGGCGCACAGAGAGATGACGCATGCCAACAATGGCTGCCCTTAGCTCTGCCCAAGATGCGTGCACATAGCACCCTCCACCACCAGGACCAGCAAGCCCTCAGAGGAAGCACAATATATTTCCATGCAGAGTCAGCTGATCGTCGGCTCTTCTGAAAGCCATATCACAAGCTGGACAAATCTGCTCCACCACGCTCGTTCGCCAGAGCTTTCTGACCACCACCACCTAAACAGTCTAGAGAACATCAGCTCACTGCTGCCTCCTGCAGAATTTCAGAAGTCCTCCCCCTGGCAAACCTTCCAGAAGGTTTCCCAGGGGTTTCCCTAGTCACCTGCCCCTGGCAATGGCTTCCCCATGTGCCCTTCAAGACGTGGGTAACCTAAGCCCCTTCAGGACATGTGAACACGGCATAGACTGGGAAAGTTGTCATTAGCTACCTAGTCGAAACTACCCCCAGCTAGTCTAGAACCAGGCCCCTTCACCTGGACGGTGTAGTTTACTACTTCCGGTCAACTCTGGGTAGAGAGGAGATAGTACTGGCCACCGTGTCTTATTCATCACGGAATAGTAAACAAATTGTGATACTATCTGATCTTGTATTTTCCCTTGAGTACTTTCAGTCTACCATAGTAAACACCTACGTCCTGCAGAATGGAGCAGGAGCCCTGGTTTGCCAATACCAGTTGCCGCCTAGTGTAAGACTACGAGCTCCTACGGACGGAGGAATTTGTACATCAAGAAATCACACCATTCGACAGCCACCCATATGGTACACCACGTGTACCCAACAGTAGAGTCACAACCATTAGTCCTACCTCTGCTTGAGATGATAAGTCACCAGACCAGCTTGCACCCGTCCACCGCACCATTTGTGTTGCCGGAGGGAGTGCTTGGTTGGCTCTGTCGGAAATGTCCTTTCAAGGGGCTCACTCATCAAAGCTATTGGAGCGCCTCCGAGGGAACCCGCTCTTCAACCACCACACCATTGGTGTTGCCGGTTTAGGAATAAGGTTGTACTCGGCGTTGTTCTGGTGTGCCTAGATGGCAGAACGCACTTAGATAGGGAATGCACGTCGCCTGCTCCTATCTCCCAGCATAAGGTCCTTGCACCTAATGCCCTTAAAGAGAGGTGGAAAGGATGTTAAGGAGAGGAAGGCTACTACTGCCTACCAGTCTACCTGGGGTTGCACCCAGCCCAGTAAGGCATTCTGCCAATTAACACCTTGGAAACAAGCTCAAGTCATCTGCAATTCGGTGGGGCTTATCCTCCTGACTCCCTCCTCTTCTCTGTTTCAGCTGCTCTGGAAGGTTCCAGAGAGCAGGAACCTGCATCCAGTGATACCAGCCATTCAACGTGGAGAAAGGGTACCAATTGGACTCGCATGCCCTTGGTTCTCTATTTGTTGCTATCCCAGCCCATAGAGAACTTCCAGCAGCCTGTAGAGAGCAGCCGGACCAACCGCAGCAGCAGCAGTAACTCCAGTAAACCGAGCTCAACCAGTAAACCTGCTCCTTCTATCAGCCGACCAAGTGTCATTGAATGTATGCCGCAGGTCCCTATGCCAGCATGCCGGCCAGTAGCCAAGGCCGCAGTAACTTCATACCCAGCTGTCAACCAACACAGCCTATGTTATATTCAGGACGGCCTGTAGTACACGCTAGTAGAGTCAGCCAGAAACACCCATAGTAAGTGCTTGTGGCCAGCACTAGCAAAGTCCCCTGTTTCTGACTTTGAGTATTTCACCTTGACTCAAATAGCATCATGCATCAAGAAACAGGAGGTAAATTTTTCTTGATACCCAACATGGGGCATACCGCATCTAACGAATCAGGTAGCAGGACAAGAACAAGGCCATCACGATCTGGGTGTAACCAAGCTAGCCTAACCGCCCGATTCAGTCAGACCATGGACTTCAGGGAGTCCTTTAAAACCTCGTGGCGTCCAACTACACTACTAGCTATGTCATTAGCAAAGCAAGCCTAAACAAAGCCCAAGAGGCCACTATGGCTGAAACAAATTACATGTATTCTCATATAGCCACCTGCCCCGGAACCGGCATCCATTCTACCATGTGCGCTAACTACCAGGAAGTATTTCACTATCAGTACCTAGCATGGACTGATGAAGTATGGTACATATACGGGCTACAGTTCAGATGCCATGATTGCCGAACATGCCAAGTCACCTACTGTAGTTGGATCACCTGACCAGGCCGTAGCATTAATTTGGTCCACTGTATCATATGCATTCAGCCATTCCATCACAGTTGCATAGGCTGGCTGGAGGAGTGAGTCACCCGCCCTAGACTAGTCTATAGATGCAAGATATGCAGACAAGCCACCGAGTACAGGCCACGTAATCCGGGAGACAGGCTCAGTCCAAATACGTCATGCTGTCCCAGCAAACTTCAACTGCCAGAATTCATGGGCTGTCCTCATGAGGACTTAGTGTCATGCACAGACAAATGCGAAAAGGAATTAACGGAGCACAACATTCCTTCCAAACAATGGGTCACCCGAACCAGCAAGCAACTCTGCGGCCGCACCTTAGAGTGGTGGATAAAGTCCAGTGAATTAGTGACAGACTGGAGCCAGCTGTGCGCTCGCCTCGCCACCCAGTTCTCGAGGAAGGAAGTTAATGAGCCACCTTACAACTGAATTTTACGGGGAAAACCCAACACTCAGAAGTGGACGTCAAGTTGTTTATTCGCTATGAGGTGCAATTATACCACAGAATCTGCACTACCGCTGATGAAGAGAGCTGTGTAAGAAACATAGCAAGAATGCTCCTCCCTAAACTTCACGATTTATTGCAAATACCAAAGTCAACAACCGTGGAAGAGTTAGTCGAGAGGGTGCGTGAAAGCGAATGCAATTACAGAGCCCAGGTCATGCTCGACAAGCCACGTGAGAAGCGAGCAGAACAGGACAAGCAGACAGATAAGCGAGGAATCACCCCTCCTTCCCCATCTTAGCCAGCTACGCCACCTCCCAACACCCCCTTGCCGAGACACTGGTATTGTTCCGGACACCACTTTAACCGGAACTGCCCCGACAGACCGGCGGGCCTGGGTGGGTGGGGAAAGGGGACACCGCATGAGCACCAGCCCCCTGCTACCCAAGAATGAAGCCAAGCCTAACCAGCCAGGAAGCGTCAGCGCCGGAACGGAAAGCGGGCCATCGCATCTGGGAACAAAGGGCCCTTCATTCAAGAATTAATGGAAGAATCCAAACCACCTGAAGCCCTCCCATAGAGGTCACACTCAACAATACTAGCCTTACTAGATTCTGCTGCCACCAGCAAATTTATCCGCAGTGATGTCCTAACTGCTCAACAAAGGGCATCACTATGCCACCAGAAAAATATTGTAAAAATGGCGCAGTACGATGCCACACTACCAGTAGAAGGCTGTACTACATTAGAAGTACAATTACCCGAGCACACCAGCACGGTAAAATTTGTTGTCTCGCCAAACCTATCTGAAGCCATCATTTTAGGCCACCCAGAGCTGCGCCAGCAACAAACAATGCGTGCTTGATCATGGCCAAGGAAAAGTCTATCTGGGAGACAAAAATAGGGTTATAGTCAACTGACAACACAGTCGCACTGCCGTGAAACCCCAACCAATCAGCCCTAACGAGATCAACCACAACTTAACCGGACCCGAGTTCAACCAACTGAAACAAATTCTCGGCAAACACACCAGGGCATTTGGACAACCAGGTCAACTATGTCAATCCCACTCTATCCAGTATGAAATCTGGACTACAACCGACACCCAGATTTACAACTGCCCGCACCATGTATCCGCCAGAAGACACCATCTCATCATGACTCAGGTCGAAGAGATGAAGAAACATGGGATCATTGAGCCGTCAGATTCACCCTACAATTCCCACGTCATACTGGTACCTGAGAAAGACAGCC
The DNA here is from genome assembly GCA_029891345.1 of Dryococelus australis. Lineage (NCBI taxonomy): Eukaryota > Metazoa > Arthropoda > Insecta > Phasmatodea > Phasmatidae > Dryococelus > Dryococelus australis. The sequence continues at coordinate 88,635,079 of CM057004.1, read as the reverse complement.
AACTGCGCTTCTGTGTGAAGTACAAAGATCTGAATGACATCACGCATTCAATAGCACCGTCCGCAATCAACCTCGCCAACCTGCTGAGACATTGGAGAAACCAAAATCTTCACCACCCTAGATATGCAATCAGGGTACTGGCAGATCATTGTCCACTCAGGCAGACAAAAGTACACTGCATTTACCATGCCAGAAGGGGAAACGCTCCAATTCAGGGTAATGCCATTCTGCTTGAAGAACGCCCCAGCAACATTCCAATGTCTCACGTTAGCCGAAGTTCTTACCGGCTACATAGGCCAATTCTGCTTTGCCTACCTAGACGACATAATTGTTTACTCAAAGACCTGGGAAGAGCACTGAGGACATCTGCAACAAGTACTAGAGCGCTTTAAACTACAAGGATTCACCTGTAAACTATCGAAGAGTCATTTTGGCAAGACGTCAACAGACTACTTAGGCCACATCGTCTCCCCCAATGGAAACTACCCAAAATTATCGTCGATCAGGGATATTGAAGAGGATGAAGAACCACCTACCAAGAAACAGCTGAGCCACTTCCTAGGACTCTGTAATTGGCGGAGAGACATTGTACCCGACATCGCCAGCAAGATGGAAGTGGGGACCAGAACAGTACCAAGCATTTCAGGCCCTGAACAAAAGCTTCCATCACATTCAGCTACTTCACTACCCGCAGAGGGACAGCCCCCAGATCCTTCAGATGGACGCCTGCCAGAACGGACTTGGGGCAGTCTTATACCAATATGATGCCAAGGGCCACCCCTGGGTAATTGCCTACGCAAGCACACGTTTGAATGTCACTGAACAACTGTACTATATCAACAAGCAAGAGTGCCTCGCCGTGGCATAGGTCATCAATAAATACCACTACCACCAGGAGGGCAAGAAATTCATCCTGTGAACGGACAGTACGGCACTCCAGTTGCTCCGGGAGTCAAAATGATCCAAAGCCAAGCTCGGTTGGTGGGAGATGTTCCTCACCTGGTTCAACTTCGAGGTTCAGAATTGCCCGGGGAAAACCAACAACCTGCCCGACAACCTATCCCACCAGTCAGACTTAGACAGTGAAGAGAAGGATGAAGAAGAACAGGAGAGGATGGTTCCCCCGCCAGCACCCGAACGCAGCTTCAAAGAAAGCATTCAGCTACTCCAACTCTGCTTAAGCAAGTACCGGATAGCGAATTATCAGCAGCAAGATCCTGACATCCAGACTCCTGTAAGACCAACTACAGCATTTCGAGCTCTGTGACGATCTTGTATGGTCCCGGACTGGACAACCTGGAGCGGAATGGTGGATCTGGAACCCAAAATTATTGAGAGCAGACCTCTGTCAACACTACCACGATGACCCGCAAGCCGGTCACCCAGGAATCAAGGAGACGCTACGAGACCTGAGCATCCGATACTTCTGGGACGGGATGAATAGAGATGTCTGGCAGTATGTCACCAGCTGCAAGATGTGCTGCCACGGCAAAGCATACCCTGTATCCCTGCCAGCTGCCAAGCCCCTTCACCCACACCAATGCATGGATGCAGATTGCATCTGACTTAATGGGGTCCTACCCCATTAAGTCAGATCCTACCCCGGAGCACCTAGGGAATGTGCTACCTGCTGGTAGTGACTGATCTATTTACCCGTTGGGTGGAGCCTTTCCAACTGCCAAGTCAGGAAGCCCTCCAATCAGGAAGTTCTCAAGACAGAGATATTCCCTAGATGGGTGTATCCACAGTGTATCCTCACCGACAACGGAACACAGTTCACCAGCCAGGGCTGGATGAAAGCCTGTAATTGGTGGGAAGTTGAGATGTGGATGATATCTCCCTACCACCCATAAACAAACCCCACTGAGCAGAGAAACCAATAGCTTAACAGGCCTGCCTACCAAGCCGGCAGCCGCGAACTTAAAATAGGGAATCAATGTTAAATGAAATTCCTTCTCATTGTGCCAATTTTAAAGATAACTATATCAAACAAAAAGTATTTTATGTAACATTTTTTATGGAATTATGCTATGTTAAAATATTTTGCCAATTTTTTTGTTTAAAAAATTGTTTTATAAAATATAAATATTGAAATTTACATATAACAAAAAAAAGATGATTCAAAAACAATTTTATGTAGCAATATTCTCTGAGAAAATCACATCAACAGGTTTTTTGTTTGAAAAGTTATCTTTAAAATTGACGCAATGAGAAGGAATTTCGTTTAACACTGATTACCCATTTGAAGTTCGCGACTGCCGGCTTGGTAGGCAGGCCCGTTAAGAAAAGCCTCGGACTCAGTGTGGGCACTGACCACCAGGAAATTCAACTTGCACATTTCTATGAATACATATTTATTTTCCACGAGTTTTCCCATAAAAAACTTACCTTATAAACTATGTAAATTTAGTTTTGAATAAAATTAGTAGATAAGTGCAGTAGAGAGTTTTGGGCAGCAATTAACAGTGGGTTCTTGAGAGCCGAATAGGATGAAGTGAGGTGAGCGTGGAGCAGCGCTGGAATGCAAGGATGGGCAAAACTGGAATTCCCTGAGTAAATTTGCCAACCAGTGGCATCGTCCAGCACGATTACCACGCGAGAAACTCTGGAAAAGAACCTGCCAGGAATATTACGCCGATCGCCTTGGTGGGAAGTGAGTAGTCTGGCCACTACACCACTGCCACTCCATCACTAGATAAAAAATGAGCATAGTTAAAAATTATGGATTAGGTAACTTCTGTTATATTTTCAAGCATTCATTTAAGTTTCTGCTTCAAGAACAAATAGCCACAGCGTTATCATTCTTTGTGTGGTGAGGGTTGCAAATAATATCTTAGACCTAAGGAAACAAGTCAAGAATTGGAAAAATAAAAACGTTTTGACAGATATCAAAAGGAAGTATATGAAAGAAAAATGTGGTATAGTTTCGGATTAACAATACAAAAGTTTAGCCAATGAGTGCAGTATGCAGCTAATAATAGTGGTTGATATAATTTGGAACAAGGAAAACTGCCTTATTATAATCACACTGCTTGTAAGATTTATTGTAAGGACCAAACACTGCAAGTGTTGTGAACAATGAATCTCCTAGAGCTTGGCAGACATATTCAAACTTTGCTACCATTCTTCAATACTGGCATAGGATTTTACACAGGTAAATCTAAGACGACCCCTTCCTAAAAAAATATTTTTGAGGGAAAAATATTTTAACCTGAATTCAAGACAACCCCTGTGAAGTACTGGAAAAAATATTAAGGTTGAAAGTATTTTGGCATGTATATCACTAATCCTTCAAGAAGAAATGCTATTATATGAATAATATGATATATTTGATTTACTTTTAAAGAAAAGCTAATCACAATGAAATAGGTGTGTCTAACCTGGCTGTATGGTAGCAGCATCTTTCTTACACTGCAAAACTTTTGTGGGCGTTATATTTGTGACTTGAGCCATTTTGCTTCCCAGCGAAGCGCTTCCTCATTGCGGCCTTTTACAAATTAATCGAAATAAGATTAGCCAATGAATCGGATTAGCTCTTAATCAGCAAAATCTATTTTTTAGATCATCCCCCATCAGTATGTCATTCACCGAGTGAATTATAACCTGCCTGCCCTTATTACTTAAGCGGTTTATGTCTGGGCGACATCAGATAAGGGGATTGTCAAAGTTGACAGATACAGTCTCAGCACTAACAAAAATACACCCAACCATAGGACACACAGTATTTAAGAATGAAAAGCATTTGTCAAAATCCTGTCTGATGGCATGCCAATTTTGGAGGATTAACTGCTTCACCAGTAAAAAATTATGAATAGAAGCCCATGGTAATATTGTGCATGTAACACAAACTTAAATACTGAACTAGCAGTGTCACACGTTTATGGTATTTGTGGTCCTAGGTGTTGAACTGTAGACGATCCCTTATTTTTTCTATTCTTTTTCTGTCAAAACATCTCATCTTCCCTTCAAGTAAATACGGTATACTCTCAAAATTTTAATAAAAACTATTTTTTTAGCAAAAAAATAAATGGTAATGGATTCAAAGTTGTATCCTTGCTATTCAAAATCATTTTTTTTTAGAAATGTGCAGCTTGTAACTGAGAATTGCTGGTTTAATAGTTATTCAGCTGAATAGTGCTGACGAGTGATGCTCTGTGCAGCAGTTTATGCTCACTCAACTTCACGCCATCTGAACCACGTTCACCCTTTGGTCAAGTCTTTTAAAGAGTACTGGAAGAGACGATACTACAGACACTGTCAACCAGCTTGTACTGTTTACCCTACTCCAAGCAGATGTCAGGTCAACCCTCCCCCCTTCCCCTGATCGAGATTGTGCTGTCGAAGGAGCCAATAAGCTCATTGCTAAGCAAGGCCAAAGATCAATCCAGAAAGCACCAAGGGAGCACACCACTGGTACTAGGGATGATAGCGCTGCATCACCGGAGGCCAAGATGAAATTAGTATAAATAGCCCTGCGACACTGCAGAACTTAAGTCTATGCTCCTCCACTGCTCACGATTGAGCCGGAGGAAGCCACCGGCGGTTCGAGCTCTCTGGTACACCTGCAGATTTCACCACACTCTTCAGGGCTGGAATCAGCCTACCAGTTGAAGACTACCCCTCCAGAAACCTCTTCTGCACACATTGTAGACCCATCTACTTCTGGAAGACTGGACCATCAACGGCTCCCGAAGATGTCTGCTCCTTCCTTATCAGCCCTTGGTATCGACCCCATTTGGTAACGGTTGTGAAGCTACTTCAGGACCCTGCCTTACCAGACAGTAACAACAACACTACCTTCACGTCCCTTCACGACAAAAGGCCAATAAGTTAGGATACAGTTGTTAATAACTTACCTAGAAGATATTATCGCCTCACTCCCAGACAGTATTAGAATCAAGTCGCCTTCACTTGGTATTTTACAGTCTAGAACTTCTGAGTCAATTCGGATTAGTATAGGAGGTAGTACAGGGCCATCATGTTATATACTCTCTCAATATAACACGTCATTTCTAAACTATTCTCTGTGTGCTAATTTCTTAAGTGTCGCCGTGTCATTTCCTATGTAAATGCAGCCCGTCAGAGTGAAGCCGATAGAACACGTACACATATTAAACGGCCACCCGAACTTTGCCCCTGGGTAGAGTTCGGTAGAGCCTCAATCACTAAAATCTCCTCCATCAGGTGAATTGAGCAATTAGTTTATTCCTTACAATCCACCACTTTTTATAGGGCCGGAAAGGAACTGGAACTAACTTTGATTGCTCAACTGCCTGTGGATACCACAGCTAAGTATCCTGAAGTTGCATCTTAAACGAACCTACCACTCTGTCCACTGCTCTCTACGCGGCTGGACGAAGGGATCAAGAGGTATAGTTCCTGCCTGTGTGGCTGTGATCACTTAGAAGTACATGCTAGGGAACTGAATCACCAGCTTGCCGTTTGCGAGGCCATATTTACTCCTATCACCTATGCCACATTATCAGAAGGGAAGGGTGCAGAGAGAGTTGAGAAAGGCAACTTACGCCTCCGAAAGTAATCCGTACTGCAAACCCATTCCCTCTTCTGCACCTAGCAGCTCTTTATCTAAGCAGGGCAGAGTTCATACCGCCTGCACTACTGAGAGGCCTTACCCCTCAGAACTACCAACATCCCTTTCCCCACTCTAAGACCATTGCCACCCCTCACCAATCGGTAGAGGCATTAAGAAGAGGAGAAATTTTACCCTTTGGGATCACTAACCAACCGTCTTCCGCCGGCGACCAGCCCAACAAGAGCACTTCACATCCTGGGAACGAACGCAGCGGCCACCAACCTCTGCCACGACAGGGCAGCTTACCAACAGGTAAACCTTTGAATAAGGGCTGACCCAGGGCAGTGACAGTGTCTCTGGACTTTGTCTCCCTTCAACAGGCTACCGACCTGTCTTGTTTACTGGCCATGCGCCAGTTAAGCATTAAGACTTGTACAGCGTGATTCTGACATCACGAACAAAAAAAAGTAAAATTGGCCATAACGAAATCCTTATTTCTCACAAGTGGCGTAAACAAGATTTATGTTGCACTTAACCTCGAACATCATTTTTCAATGTTTGACATGAATAGTCTGACACATGCCACTTATACAACTAATCTAATACAATTATGACTCATTGCCAAGAGTACCTCTTCCACTACTACAGACATGAGTGATATGTTGCCTATCCTACAGGCAGCAGGAATTTATGAGCGAATCCTTCTCAACTGTAGGATATGCAATCCGACAGGCATGCCGCCCCCCCACCCAGCGCTAAGAGCCAACAAGCTGCTCAGACCTCGGGCAAGGCCGAGCGCTACCGATGAGGCACGAAGCAGAAATGCTGACCAGAGTTTTCCCACGTCAACCTGGGCAAAAGGACGTCACGCCTTCCCCGCACCCTGCGCCAGCAGCCTACAAGCTTCCACTATATAAGTCAGGATGCTGCCGGCTTCAAGAGTCATTCTTGTTCTTCTCTCGTATCATCCCACAGCGCTGCTGACAGTGCTGGGACCTCCAGAGAACTTCAAAGCATTGAGTACGCCCCCTGCAGCTACTTCACCGACGAAGACCTGTTAACCAGCGAACACGCTCACTAATACGTTAAATTCACTTTGTCTCGTCAAGACACCTTTCTTAGAACAGTTTAGAAGTATTATATCTGTTTGATATTTTTTTATAAGCAAGTGTGTGAATATGTGTCAGCGGACTTTGTGATTGGGTGCATGAATACTTGGTCCTGGAAGTAGTGTGCGCCACCCCAGGAAGATCAGTGGAACTCAAGATGGCGTCAGGGTAAGTTGATCGTAGTTGATGATCTCGCTATCGTTGGTTGTCCGGCAAAGTTTGTGTATGAATTGCATAAAAGTATCTTTTTCTCATATAGATATTTCTTTCCCACTTTACCATTGGAACCAGGTCGCCTACACCTGGCCAGCATAGTTACCTTCAGCACTCAATTGCCTGGTAGGAGGTAACATGCATCGCATGTTTAATGAACCATCAATAAACATACTTTTGTTTCCTACCTTACAGCTTTTATTTCTAAGAGTCTCTGTCTGTTTGCCTGCTATACACAGGTTGCTATGTACACCACTGACAAGAACCGAGTTCTTGATATAACCGAATTAAATTCAACTGTGGGCGCCCTTCAGGGGTCCGTCATATTTCTACACACCCATTAGACGGCCATCTGTTGCTTTCCAACTGCCACAGCACTGCATCAGTGCCGGCGGAGAGGAACAGAGGAACCACAACCACTAGCAACACCTTCACCCAGGGAGAAGCGACAGTCTCAAGTTATTATCTTACCCACAGCATTGTTAGTGCTGGGATATCTTGCAGCCTGAGACCTGCCGCCCATTTCTGTGTGGACGCACATCCAGTGAAGGAATTGGTGACCCAAACAGCTCCTCATCTCTGATCAGCCCGCATAGCATGGGGGATCAGCGGAGGCTTAACAGAGCCTGGTCAGCAAGGCAAAACCGGACTGACACTGTAAACTGTGATTAGTTTGTTCGCGTCAAGGTGTACCAAGCATATTGTGAGCAGAGACTCGATGCCTTACGACCACAGGCACGGCCGTAAACATAGGTAACAAAACACAGTGTTCCTTGCTGCCAAACAGTTGAATGCACTTCCTCAACCTAAACCGGAGCGACAGGAGGAATGGGACCGCGCCATCCAATTCAGGCACGAGTCGGTATTGACTGCTCTGATAACTATCTTATTTGTATCTCCATGTCTACGAATTCATCCCTCGTGCCATCCTGTGGTCAAAGGATTGTTAACCGGCACTGCTACAGGATTCGGCTGGGCTAACATCCACTTCTGAACCAACGAAGCTCACCTGTGGAACCGCCAGTTTGGCGTGGGCCAAGCTCGCTACGTCTCGGTAAAACCCACTATGACTATGGCGCCCAAGAAGCAGTTGTAAATACGCACTAACCAACACCCCTCGTCTCCCGCCATCTATTTAATCTAAACCACCAAGCTTTTGGTCTAGCAAACAAAATCCTCGACCATCGTGCCTAGTAGCCTATCCGGGCACGCGTCAAGCCCTAAACAATAGAACTCCCCTACCGGGCATGCATCAGTGTAAACGATGAACAGACACCACTCTGGAAAAGAAACAGCCTCACAAAATAAAAATCTGTCACTTACTTCAGTAGTTCATCCAATTGTTCCAGTGACATTTCCCTCAGTTCCGAGCCATGAACTACAGCAGCGTTAGCTGATCGTGGATCTACTTCAGATATTGGAATGTTCAGTCTGTCAGCTATGTCTTCTACAGTCTCATTTCCTGAAAAAATATTGTCCCAAACAAAATATAATCACAATACAAAAAAAAAACGAACTTGTTTTTCAACTACTTCGTTAGCAGTAGTAGCACAAGATAAAATTCCCAGTAAACAATAAAGTAAACTCTAAATAGGAAAACTTATTATCATATGTTGCCTTCATAGTTCCATAAGGTTATAAAAGTGCTGCAATATAAACATAAAATATAAAATAAAACTACCATAGTTACATAAATTTTATTCAATATAAAAAATACTTCAAGAGTATTTCCATCAAGCATATCTGAAAAATGTTATGAGAGAAGTGTATTACGAACAAATACAGACTGCCATGTTAAAAACAAGTGGATATTTTTGCATATATTTCATATTTAATTTAAACGCTTCCAAAGTACAATTGCTGTACTTCAACATTATTGAATCTCTAAAAGTATTAGTAACCAAAATTCTTATAATTTGATCAGAATCAAAAGAATATATTTTATTTCTCATTAATGGTTTTGATACACATAATATTTGCAAAACACTACCAGTTTCAAACACATGCAAAAATGGTGCAAAGCTGTTAAAAGACGTGCAGAACAAACCCTCAGAAATAATTCCAACAGACTTGGCGATAGCCTTCGCAGTGATTGGGTGGTCTCCTGTCACCATGATGACCTTGATCCCCGCTGACCTGCACTTGGCCACGGCGTCCGGCACCGCGGCACGAGGAGGGTCTATCATGGAGATGAGACCAACAAACCGGAGGCCATTTAGAGGGAAGTTCGGGTCGTCGCCATCAAACTCAAAACCCTTTGGGAACTGCTTGGGAGGAAGAATAAAGTCGCAGAAACCTGATGCAATGGAGAGAAAAAATATCTATAGAGACAATATATGCACTGACAACGTGAAGAAGCTATAAATTAAAATTAATTACAATTTGGCAACACACATATTGTAATTAAAGAGTAATAAGGATAAGACTCATTTATAACAATGATACACTGTACCAGACTACCAAAAATAAATTAAAATTGTGAATATTTTAAAATAATACAAAACTTTTTTTATTGCAGAAGCTGTAGTAAAAAGTAGAACCTTATTAACAGTGTTCTTCAGGGGACTATGATAAAGTAGCATTATAAGTAGGAAAACATTATACGAATGAAAGAGAAAAATTCCAGATGGCAGACCAAAATGTGTAAAATTAGTTTAAAAACAAAATAATTGAAAAAAACAGACAGTTTTTTTTTATAAAAAACAGTTATTTATAAAACTAATCCTTCAAGTAAGTTATTCTCCAGGTTGCACTTGATAGCTTTAGTGAAAAATTATCTAACAGAGAGTGACTGTTTCACATAGAACTGTGAGGCAACTCCATAATCCCTCTAAATATAAAACAATTCATGAGCTTACAACTGAGACAGATTTACTACAGTTTCATCTACACTCTCTTCCTGCAATCTGTGTGGCTTAGTGAATATTTTATTGATACCACTCATATTAATTTTTAATGAAGTTAGTTTTGACGATGAACTTGTCTGCTATTTTACGCAGAGTGCAAATGTCCCTGACGTCTTCTTGGGGGCTGAAAAGAGAGAAGGGGAGGGAGCAGCAGGGTGAAGCCCCCCTACTGTAGGACAGCTTGAGCTTGGTCCCTGGGATTATCGTGGCAGAATGCCTTATCGGAAGGGGTACAGCCCAACAAAGATTTTAAGTGGCAGTGACCTTTCTCTCCTGCAGATTCTCACCCCCCCCACCTTTTTGGTGTAAGGCATGGAGGGGTACTAAGACCTGTGACACAAGAGGGGAGCAGGAGTCTATTGGTCCCTGGCTAGGCATGTTCTCCAGCAGCGGTGGCCGGGACGATGCACAGCCTTACATTAACCCCTACCAGCAATACAAAGTAGTGTAGTGGCTGGAGAGCTGGTTTTCTCTGAGTCGTCCAACAACAGCTGCGGGTGTAGGCCCTAAGGTGGTCAGGCCTCCAGAACAGATCAATTCTTTATACCGGCCAGGCTGGAGAGCACTGTGCCAGGCACGTGCAGGTTGCTCTCTTCGTGCTTGGCTGGCGGGTGTGGGGTTCTCGTCCCCGGCAGTGGTAAACTGGGGACCACTAGGCACCGGGGGACGATAATCGGCCCTCTCCTTCTGGATGGGCAGCTGCTGGGTGGCTGGTAAAGGCTGGGGCTTTGGATGGCCCGGTGCCTCTCTGGTTGTGTTGCTGGGCTCATCCCTCTTGGAAGGAGTCCACTGGGCGTGGGTTCCGGCGTTGTCCAATGTCGGACCCGGGGTGACAGTCAGAGGCAGAGGCTCTTCAGGTTCCTCTGCCCCCTCGGCATGGCTGGCAGGTTCCTCCTGGGGGTGGTGTCTCTGCTGGAAGTGGTGTCTCTGCTGGGAGTGCTGTGTCATTCAGCATGGCAGTATGTAGACTGGCTGGGGCCTCCAGGGCCGATGTGCTTGGTGTGGCTGATCAAGGTAGAGGCTCTTGATGCTGCTCTACCTCGTTGGCCCGGGATGCTTCTTCTCGTTCCTGGATTGGGCTTGGCGGCGGCTGCCGATGATGGGGCTCTCTGTCTAAGGGGCTGCACCACAATATCTCTGTCATCGCTGGTAACATCTGAGCATGTCAGGTAGCGATGCGATGCAGAAAGCTGGTGGGCGTCATGGGCAGAGTTCTCACGGATGCTGCTCCTTGGTGCACTGGAAATGCAACCCACACCGGTCTGGCTTGGCGGCTCACTGGGCGGGGTTCATAGCTTGACTCCTGTCTCTGGGGCGGAGGTAGCTTGGCGGCTGCGGGCATAGGGTCTGGGTCGTCTTCTCGTTCCTCTCGGTCATCGACTTCTGATTCCAGGGTTCAGGCTTCGTGTTCGGGTTATTCTCCCGGGAACTGATGTATCTGCCCTCTTGTGGCTTTTCTGATACGACCCCCCACGTCTTTGTACCAGTACATATTTTTTCTGTTAGCCTACTATTTTATAGGGGCCCTCCCATTTCTCGGCAAGTCTGGCACTGAATTGATTGCCCTTACTCAGTGGGTGATTTTGGAGGAGGACGTCCTCCTCGCCCATAATAAAATTCTGTACCCCAGTGCATGGCTGTGGGTACTTCTTTTTTATGTAGCGGGCCTGGGCTTTTCGAGCTCGGCCCATCTGGGCTAATGTTGCCAAGTGTACCTCTTCTGGTTGGGGTAGCTAACTGGGCTGTTGTTCTCATTGCCAGTCCCTTGGGCAGCGGAGAGTCTGGCCCAGGATGAGCTGACTAGGGTTGGCGTTGACTGTCTCGTAAGTCCTTTTGCAGAGGGCGAAGAGGATTGTCGGGCTGTGCTGATCTCAGTGGCGATGACCATTTCCCACAGAGTTGGAGGCTCATCTAGAGTTCCTGATTCCTCTGCTCAGTGAGGTTGGCTTACGGGTGGTATGGGGGGGTTCATCCACGTCCGGACATCATGGCTCACTCTGTCCCATATGTAGCGAGTTCACAAGTCTCACAGGGTCTCGTTTATCCCTGGGCGTTGAGCTTGAGGGTGGTCGTGGAAATGATGGAAGAAGTCTGCCCTCAGGTCTTTTGGTATCCAGATCCACCAGTCTGCCCCAGGTTGTCTGCTCTGGGACGTCATCTCGGAGTTCGAAGCACTGATGGTTTTCCTGGAGTAGCCTTTGGATATCTGGGTCCTGTTGCTGGTGGTAGGAGATTTGATATTTACTCAGTTGGATTTGCAACAGTCGGATTTGTAACAGTTGGATGTGTTCCTAGGGGTTGTGATCTGGTACCGGAGGCAGGACTATTCTCTCCCATTCCTCCACCTTTTTGTCTTCCCTGTCGAGGTCCAGCTGGTGTGACAGAGCATCTCGCAAGTATTTCGTTTTCCCCAGGCAGTATTGAACTTCAAAGTTGAATTCGGTGAGGAACATCTCCCACTGCCCGAGCTTCGCCTTCGAATTCTGTGACTCCTGGAGCTACTGCAGTGCTTTACTGTCTATGTGGAAAATGAATTTTGTGCGTTCTAGGTGGTAGCGATATTTTCTTACTGCCCATACGATAGCTAGGCATTCTAGTTCATTTAATTGATATCGCTGTTCCGTGGCATTTAAGAAGGTGCTGGCGTATGCAATTACTGGTACAAGACGGCCCCAAGGCAGTTCTGAGAAGCGTCTGTCTGGAGTATCAGTGGGCTGTCTTCTTGTGGGTGGTGCAACAGCGTAATGTTATGAAAACTTTCCATGAGGCTTTGGAAAGTGTGATATTGATGAAGCCTGTGGGTAGTTTCCTTCGGCCTGCAAATAGTCAATTGACATCTTGCTGAAGTTTGCATGTTAGACCATGTAGTTCCAAGCACTCCAGGACTCTCTGGAGGTGCCCACAGTGCTCTTCCCAGGTCTTGGAATAAACTATCACATCATCCCAATAAACAAAATAAAATTGCCCTATGTAGCTGGTGAGTACTTCAGCAGACATGAGCCTCTGGAATGTGGCTGGTGCATTTTCAGTCCAAAATGCATAACTCTAAATTGCAGGGTAAACTCAGTGTCTTTATGGCTGTCTGGGTGGACCACGATCTGCCAGTACCCAATTTGCATGACTAGGATACTGAAAATTTTGGCCTCCCCTATATCTCTCAGTGTGTGCACTAGGTTTATTGCGGGCAGTGCAATGGGATAAGTGATGTCAATCAAGTCCTTATAAATCACACAGAAACGCAGCTGGTTGTCTTTCTTCAGTACCAGTACCACCAGTGAATTATACAGAGAATCGGTTAGCTCTACTATTCCCTGTTCCTTCATCTCTTGCACTTACTTCACTATTAAATGTCGTCTTCTGGCGTGCACTCGGTATGGGTGTTTGTATACGGGGGCTTCAGTGGTTCTCCAGATCTTGTGTTGAAAGCTCCGGGTTTGGTGCAATTTCCATACTTGGCCATACACACCCGCATGTTCGTCTAAGATCTGTTTTAACTGTGTGAACTTGGGCTCTTCCAGTTGGTGATTTATATCTTCTGAGTTAATAGGTGGTGGGACGACCGTTGTAGGACTGTGCTCCCAGTTTACGGTGACCCTATTCTTGTCTCCCAGGTATACTCTCCCCTGCCCATGATCTAGGATGCATTGTTGCTGGTGTAACCAAGGATGACATAAAATTACCGCTTCAGTAATGTCTTGCGAGACTACAAATTCTGCCAGGTTGGAGAGTTTGTATAGGTTTACCATGAGCATGATACGCCCTTCTACGCTAAGGGTAGCATCAAGCTGGGCCATTCACAATATATGTTTCTGTGGTTGAAGTGATGCTTTTGTTGTGGTCAAAATTTCACTTCGCACAAAATTGCCCATCGTGACGAGTATGTCTAATAGAGCGAGTATTTTTTTACAGTTATTCTGCACTTCTATATGCGGCGCTTGTGGGAGCTCGCTTTCATCCTTTTATCTTTGGAGGATGGCCTGCATCTCACCCCAGTTACAGCACTTCCCGCCTGGCTAGTTTGCTTGTTATTCTCCTGGCACAGAGGGGGAACTGGCACCTCTGCTGTGTCTTTCTCCACTGCCTGCCCCTGACCAGCCTGCCTGCCTGCCTGATAAGGCAGTCTCGGTTAAAATGCCTTTCCCGGTAGAACCAACACTTAGGTAAGAGAAGCGTGGGAGGTGGATGAGGTGGCGGAGGAGGAGGATTTCACTTTCTTTCCATGTGCTTTTCGGGCTCAGCCGGACGTCTTTCTCGTGGTTTGTCGAGCGCCGCCTGTGTTTTAAAATTCAATTTCTCTCTGTCTCTAAGGCTCTTTCAACTAGCTCCTCAATTGTTTGCGTCTTTGGGATTTGAAAGAGACTGCATAATCTTGGTAGAAGCACGCAGCTCTCCTTGGTTTAAGCTGGGAAAATCCTACGATACATCTGCACTTAATGTATGATAAATATCTCCGCCTCCTCTTTGGCATGCTGGGTTTGACCGTAAAACTCCGTAGTGAGGTAGACGACAACTTCTTCCCCAGAAAATTTTGTAGAAAGATGCGCGCATAACTGGCCCCATTCTGTAAAAAATTCCCACTACAGTATTTGTTCCACCAGTCCAGAGCTTTACCTTACAGTTGTTTGTGGGCATGTATCACGCACTGTTTATTTGGTACCTTATGCTCAGTAAATTCTTTATCGTATTTAAGGGTGAAATCGATATGGTCTTAATGCAGACGCCCGGTAACTGTGGCTCGCTGGCACAGTAGATAGTTGTCAGGCTAATCCTATGCCCTGGGTTACTGGGTTGGTACTCTGCTGCATGCCAACACACTTCACAGTGATAGTTCTTTGTACCAGATGAACTGTCAAGAGCTCCTATTGATCAGGCGATGATGGAAAGTTGTGACATTGCTGAGGAAGAGTTGCTTGTGGAAGCTGTCGTAAGGGAATCTCCATTCTCAGATGTTGGACTTAAGAACATAAAGGAAGCACAAGATAGCGTTAAGAAATGCCAGGCTCTGAAGGATTGTATCTTGCACGTATTTAGTAGCAAACACTCAAGTTCTGGCAATTCAGAGGTCAGTGAGCATAGAACAAAGATATAATTATGAAAGGACCATGCATCTTTATCCCCAAACAGTTACATTGAAGCATCTCCTTCTTCCTTTGGTGAACACTATAGAGTGTTCATAACTGACAAGCATCGAGGTGCAAAGATATAAAACAAAAATATGCCTGGCTGGGTTGAGAGTTCCCAACATTGGAGATGCTTACACTTTGGATTACTTTATTCTAGATACGACCAAAGAGGAGGGGGATTTAAACCATATAGTAAACTTGACCAGGTAGGTTTCCTGATAGGAGACCTTGCCTCGGTTCACTTTTAGACATATCAAATAATGTGACCCATTTCACGGGGAGCATGGGGAACTAGACTGGGGCCTTAGGTTCCCAGCCTTTATAAAGAGTTGTTCTGGTGGGTTTACGGGAGGGTACAAAATCTGGAGTCACAGTTAGCACCCTGCGTCATTTAGGTAACTGGTTTTTGATGTGAAAATGGATGACGTTGCCTGCTGCTGCCCTCACTCGGCAGGCGAGTGGACGTGATTTCATTGCTTTGGCTGTGGGGCCTCTGATAAATCTAACCTATGCCAGGGCCAGTCCAGACCCAGGAGAGTCTCCCATTCTTGTAGGATTGCCATAAAGATTGGGTGTTCTTTAGTGCTTAGCTTTATAGGCGGTCTAAATAAGGGTACCGTTGGTCAAACGTGGTGGGAGGTATCATTACTTTGAGTAGTTTATACTCCCGTCAAATTAATAATTTCACTCACTGCGGCCTGCAGGGCCCTTCTACGACTTTTACTGACACTGCCCTGCTGGACGTAAGGCATTTAGATACTGAAGAGGAGAAACTGATATTTAATCTGCCCTAGCGTGTACTTCCAGGACACAGTGTCCGGCCTTTGCAAACTGGGAAAAGAACTGAACACCCGGTTTGGTCTCTCCTCTTACAGGGTTATGTTCCTAGTATTTTTGGGTGTAGCCAAAGGTCTACCAATTGGCAGATCTCAGTTTGCCTCTTAACGTATGGGTTTATACCCTAGTGGATGTACGCGACTACCAGGTTTTGCTAGAGGCAAATTAAATTTATGTTTCTGAAGTGAAAGAAGTTTAAATTAAAATACAATGTCATAAGGGTCATATATAAATTACGTTAAAATGACAGTCACTAGAATATGGAAGAATATACGTAATAAGAAAAACATGATGATGCCACGCTTACTCCTAAGTAAATGTATACATAAGTTATGGAAGCTGAACCTATCTTAAATCCAGGCGAAGGCAACCTGGGCAAGAGCTAGGTGTGATAACTGAAGTTACAAATAGCTAGCACATTTGACATCATCTAGACAATCAAAGATATGTTCTTAAGGAACCTAATCAAATTTCAATTACCGGAAGGGTAATTGAAGTAATCGCACTGTCCAGTGAGTTACGAGAGGTCCAGAAGGGACATCGGCACGACCTGCTACCAAGGGAGAGTTGGTGGGTTAACAGCTGGTAGGTGGTAGAAGCGGGTGACGTCTTCGGGAGCCTCTGGATGGTGATATTGATCGGCAGCGGCAGAATCTGCGGGTTGGCTGCTGGCGGTTGCTGTGAAGCGACGAGTCTCTGGTGCTGTATTCCGAAACGCGCTCGGGAAGAGGCCTAGTGGTCTGTGCCCTTATGAAAATTCTCCGGCCTTCGCAAGCAGGAAAAGAAAGGTTTTTGACCACTTACCCTGGAGACTGTAGGTGTGACGACCTTCTGGAAACATACTTCCGAAATGCATTCGTGAAGTGGTCTAGGGGTCAACTCCCAGAGGATAGTTCTCTGGCCTTTGTAAACTGGGTGAGAGGGTTGGTTTCCACTTACTCCTACATTCAGTCTTTGCAAGCTGGAAGGTGCAACGACTGCCTCGAGCCAGGGTTATGCTGGCACTTTTATACTAAATTTCCAAGCTTGTAGGCCCTCAAAAGAGTGAGGGGGTAGCTAACCTTTCTCCACAGAGGTTGTTTATTCTGGCTCTGAAGGGGTGCCTTTCATTTCTTATTGCGTCGGCTGAAGGCGTTGACGTTATCTCTTCAGCGAGAGGCTCTAGAATTGGAGCTGACTGAAGTAGACTGGGTGCTGCTCTCCAGTGGCAAACCAAGGCACTAGCTTGACCTTCCTGGAGGGTGCCAAAGTCTCAGCCAACTGTAAAATCCCACGTCGGGGTAGGGCAACAACGTGAAGGCTCCTTGGAGTTTGGTGAACAGTACAATTTCAGGCCACGTGTCTGTAGCATCGCTTGACATGCGCCAAGATACCATGTAGGCACATGTCCCGTTGTAATATTGAGGAGTAATGAGACTTGCCCCTGTATGAGCAGCGTGCTAGAAGATGGGGCGAAGTCGGAGAGTAGAGTGCATATTCCCAATGCACAAAAGTGTCATGTGTCAACGTACAGACATACTCGGCAAAATACACGAGGGCCACATGGGTATAGTTAAGTGTCGTCATCGGGAATAGGAGTCTGTGTGGTGGCCAAACATAACAACATAAATCAAAATATTGTAGCAAATCTGCAAACTGTTTGGAACAGAAGACCCACGGTGCAGAGCCACTACAACCTACCACACTACCAGGCAGACCTTGGTCGCTGTTTAGGATGGATGTTTTTGAATTGACCAATGTGCATTATTTTGTGATACATGAATACTTTTGAAGATTCCTGGAAGTGATAAAACTACATAAAAAACATGTACTTAAGTTATGTATTGTAAGGGGGACATACATTGTGTTATTATCAATCAAGGAAAGAGAGAATATTTATTTCAAGGAATGTTTAACATTGTACTTACGGAGAAAATGTTGGTACCACCAAAATTCCACATTATGCATGGAAAAACGTTATAAATGTGAACATTATAGGAGTG
This sequence comes from Dryococelus australis, assembly GCA_029891345.1. NCBI lineage: Eukaryota > Metazoa > Arthropoda > Insecta > Phasmatodea > Phasmatidae > Dryococelus > Dryococelus australis. The sequence continues at coordinate 88,617,376 of CM057004.1, read as the reverse complement.
TCCTACATACTAGTATATTGTAACAAAAGATCTACAAATCAATAATTTTAGTTGTACGTACCTAAAACACGTTCACCCATGCCACCCAATTCCAAATAGGCATCATTGAATGCCTCCTTCTTCTCCTCATCTAGAACCACGTCCTTGCCGTTGATGAAGATTGTACTGCAACGTTCCAAGATGCGTTCAGGGGCCCCCTTCATGACAAGTAGGTATCCTCCCTCATTCTCGTGTATAGAAACCTGGTACTTGTTCACAGAGTTGAACGGCACTTCACAAACCTTCCCGTAACGTGTCCGCATACCTTTGACATCACCAAGCGCAAGCTCCATGCATTTCAGCAGTGCTGTTTCTGATGCATCTCCTATCACCTCCCTAAAAAAAAAAAAAAAAAAAAAAAAAAAGGGTGGTACATTTTTCTTACAACACACAGGAAATTTTTTGAATATATTATGTAAATTAATTTAAGTAAAAATCGCTCTCAAACGTATTACAGTACTCTATTACAGTAAACTATTTCAGTACAGATGAAACATTACTAATACACACTTGTTTACTGATAGGATATTTGTCTGCAGAAACTAATTTAATATCTCACTGTATAATTTAGACAACCTGCATAATATGTAAGAAATACATACGTGACACTATATGTTTCTAAGAATACAAAAAATTTATTATGATAGAAATATGAAAATTACTAAGTACATAAATACAGAGTCATTATACTTTCACCATGTTTTAAAATTTTGGATCATAATGTAAGATATTTAATGATTATGCAATACTACTATAGATTTGCAAATAGTTAACATCTAATAACTACTGTATCTAGCATGCCACAAACATTAGAAATTATTTTCATTGGTCAGTATGAGCTAGGTAGAGCAAAATATTCATTAATACCTCTTCAGCACAGGCAAGTTTTCCTGATCTTGTTTGAACACTGCTCTGTTACAAAGTGCTGCTATGTTTGCCAGTGCTTTGAAACCAGGACCAGACTTGTCGTACTGAATACCTGCAAGCAAAAAATATGCAAATCATTAAAAGTCAGTGTTTCAAAGAGAAAAGTAGTACAGTCAGGTGCCAAGGTATAAAATGGTCTAATGACAGTATCATCCTTGACGAAATAGTGAAGCATATAATAGTGAATATGGTACTCAATTTGCTAGTAAACTTAATAATTCTCTGGTTGTGTAAAATCCTTTAAATATTTTACAACCATACTTTAAAAAAGAAAACCACAAGTTTCATTCTCTTACAAAAACAGCTCAGAAATTTTGTGCAAAGTAATTAATAATGGAAATCTAAAATGATAACAATATGTTATACACAATGTATTGCATTTACAATATTCTAACAAAATATTTATTTATGACAGTAGTTATACCTATTAACAAGATTAACGAATGCACTGCACTGATATGTTGGTCTACTCTCATTCATTTACTAACAGTGACACATGAAACATTCCGCATATTTGATATGCACTCTACAAAATGACTTCGCCCCATTTTGAGCGCAATGTTCAACCCTTTGGGCAGGTCAATTACTCCAAACAGTACTGAAGAGGCGGTACACGTGCTTACAGAGTACGATGGCACAACTACAGACTTGTAATCCTAGTTTGTACTGTTCACCAAGAATCTCCTAGAAGCATTCGCGTTGACACCCCCCAATGAAGATTGTACTGCCTGACTGAGATACCGCTCCCTCCAGCGAAGGTAACGCTAGTTCCAGAGTATGCCACTGGAGGGCAGCACCCATTCTACCAGCACCCTGCGACCGAGATAAGGGATGATAGCGCCACCTCAGCACTTTAGAATTTTCAATCCCTGCGGCCGAGGCTACCACACCCCTCACCCCTGGCCGCTCAGCTCATATACGAGATTAGTATAAAAGGGCTGGCACCACCAGCAATCTTCAGTCACTGCTCCTCCACTGCTCTCGAATAGGGCCGGAGGTAGCCATCAAGTGCGTGCTTGCTGGTACGTCTGCAGATTCCACCACTTTTCTTGGGCCGGAATCTCTACCAGTGAAAACAACACCGACCCGAAGACACTTCTGCAGCCACTGCAGACCCTCTGCTTCTGGGAGAGTGGATCCTCCAGAGGCTCCTGAAGACTTCGCTCTCTCTTTACCACCCGCTGGTTGTTGTATAGGTAATGAAAAAGGTGCGACAAACTCTCACATCACGTTTATTGCATTATACCGACACAAATACATGCCACGCACATACGAATGGCCATACTACTTTTTTCAACAACAAAACATAGCTAGTACACAATCAAAGTGCTAGGAGCGCCACATAGGCCTTGTAAACAACCACAGAAGTAAGCCTCACCACTGTGGCATGTAATCTAATTTGGCTATTGTGTTTCACAAATACCTGTATTTATTTCGGCATCCAACACTGGTATCGACCCCAGAACTGGTAACAGTTGTGACAGTCCCTTGAGAACACTGCGTTACCAGATGATGACAGCGTTGACAACACTACCCCTCTGGTAGTTGTTCACCACTTCTGTTCCTTCAGAACAACAGGTAATAGTTAGGCTAGAGTTGTTGATTATTAACTAACAAGATTATCGTCTTTATTTTCCCATCAAACTTTTATCCAGGTCGCCCTCACCTGGCCACTTTTACGTTATTAGTCAGAACTTCCGTGTCAAGTTGAATTAGCTTAGGAAGTAGTACAAGGCAGCTGCGTCATTAATACTCAGTTAATATAACACACGTGATTTTTTAACTATTTTCTGTTTGCTGATTTCTTGAGAGTACTGTGTTGTTCCTACGTAAACACGCCCGTCAGTGAGAAGCCGGTAGACGAAGTGCTATTCAAAGCCAGTACACCTACCCATTAGATGACCACCCGAGCTTTGCCCCTCGGTAGAATTTGGTAGAGCCTCTATCACTAGAAACTCCTCCACCAGGTGAGTCGAGCATCAGGTTAATTCCGTACCCCACCACCGGTCTTTATATGGCCAGAACAGAGCTGGAAATAACCCTGATTCGTCGATCCCCTGTGGATACCACACCTGGGTATTCCCGGCAAACGGTTTGAACCAACCTAACCTATGTCCCCTGCTCTCTACAGGGCTGGACAAAAGGAGCAAGAGGTATAGTTCCTGCCCATGAGGCTGTGAATATTCAGTAGTACACATTAGGGAAGTGAGTCACCGGTTTGCCTTTTGCAAGGTCGTATTAGTCCCTATTACCCATGCTGTACTCTTGGAAGGGAGATGTGCAAAGGAAGTTGAGAAAGGCAGCATACACCTCCGAAGGTAATCCAACTTGCAACCTTATTTCTCCCATTGCACTTTGCACTTCCCCAAGTAGGGCAGAGTTCATACCACCTGCAATGCTGAGAGGCCTCACCCCTCAGCATTACCATACCACCTGTTTCCCCTTTAATCAAACTCCCCGGCACATTTCACCCTTTGATAGACGCGTTAAGAAGAGGCAAACATCTGCCATACGGGATCACTAACCAATGGTTCAGTGATCACCTCCCCAGCCGCAGCCAGCCATCTTCCTCAGCCAGCACCAGATCAACAGAGAACACGTCACCTCCTGAGAACCTCCCCATGGCCACCAATCTACACCATGACAGGGACGGAGTCTCCAGCTGAGCACCACACCAGGTAAAAGTGTGAACAAGGACCAGCCTGTTCGCAGCGCCGTGACAGTGTCGCTCAACTTTGTGCACCTCCAACAGGCCAGCAGACCTGTTCTGTACACTGGCCGTGTGCCAGTTAAATCCTTAGGCTTCCCCATATGTATATTGTGATTCTGGCATCACGAGTCAAAACTGTAAAGGTGACTTTGATGTCTAAATCCTCCCTCAAAAGTTATGTAACCAGAGTTTGCATATCACTTAACCTGAGAGATCTTAATTCATTGTTTGACGTGTCTAATCCCCAGAAATAATTTCTCCTCCCCGTGGGCATGCATCAGGACACTTGAATGAGAGTGGCACACGAGAGGCCTTTGCTCTCATCTTCTTAAAAAGGTAAATAGTTAGCCATACAGTGTAAAGAGACACGTGCAAACATTGGACTGTTCATCTAGTGACATCTGGCCAGATGAATCCTGTTTCTGCACACATGGGAATAGCGACAGGCATAGAGCTTATCATAAACCTCATGAATCCTTCAACAAGGTCTGCAGGCAAGGTGTGATTAGAGCATGAGATGGTTCTCTAATATTCTGGGGATTTTAAATTATTTGGGACAAAAGTGCTTCAGTTGAAGAGACAGGAATTGTGAACCACAATAACTACCATAAGCTGCTGGACAACCAAGTTTTTGCCATTTGAACATAATTTTACTGGGGAACATAACATTACTATCCATGTATTCCAAGATCACAACTCTCATGTTCTCAGGGCTGTAAATTTGACCGATTAGCATAATGAACATCCAGCAGTATTACACTGGAAAGTGGATACAAAGCCTGGGTGAACAGCACAATTATTGAATGTACCTAAATGTGGCTGACCACTGATATCACGTACATCTAGACACTTATCTAGTCCATTCCAAATTGAACCACAGCTATTGTTTGTGTTTGTGAAGGTATTACACTCTGCTATATACATTTCAGTCACAGGTAGCTAAATATTTTGTCAAGTAAAATTGATTAGGCATGGGAGGAAGAAACAGATACTAGTTCTTACTAGACTGTAACACCAAAAAACCTAAATGCCTAGCAGGAATACAGTAACTGTTCCGGGATAGGGTGATGATGAATCATTTACCTGGTAAATACCATACCTGCAGACCACATTATGCATAGTCGAGACTCACCTTGGAGGGACTAACATCTCAGCTGTAAAAGAAAGCAGTAAACCGCCAACATCCCAGCCAACTGACCACGCGTCCAAGTGGGAAGCCCTGCCGCCACATCTGTCCTGTTTCTACATGGAACTGAAGAGTGCTGCTAGGATGCCATCCCCCAAAAACGTAGTTCACCCCGAGCCAGATGGTCCCCAAATGTACACCAGGTACCATCCACACCATCAACAGCTGCCTCATGGCCGGCACAGCATCAACAACTCATTGCCACATTTAAGGCACTAGCAAGACTCCCTCCAGCTAAGTGGTGTAGGAGGCAGCTAGGTTAACTGCGCCTATTCTTTTATCAAACTTTTCTACGACTCATATCTCCTGACCCTGATTTCTGCTGGGGTCACCTGGCAGGATCTGTGTGTGAATGTCCTATAACAACTTGGGCACCTACCCTTGAAAGTGAAACAAAATGCAACTGTTTATGTACTTCAGAAAGGTCGATCACGGCTACACGAACCATAGTGAATTATTTCACAAGATACAGGACATTAAAACCAACCAGACAGGAAAGAAATTCATAATAGTATACTTTAATTTACTGCATTCATTGTACGGGACAGCCTATATCACTACAGCTTTAATCAAATGATTGTGTGTGTAAATAGCTGCTGTATAAACTATTACACTAACTACATTGTCTATAACAAATATTAAAATTAATAATAAAATAAAATATGTATGCCTAGTGATTTATCAGTGATTTCTTGTTCATTTCTAAGTAAGTTCTAATGCTTTAGCATTTCTGCAAAGTTCGAATAACCAATTAACGAACTTAAAAGTATTTTGACTTAAATTTATATAGAGTTTATAAACATTCTGAAACTGCATAAATTCAGGAGATCCAAGTAATGTAAACAAAATGAAAAATGCTTATTGCAAAAATACAAACAATGAACTTCCTTCAATGACTGCCAGCGGTCCCATACCTACCAGACTGATCTTCAGTGGTGTCTGCCTCGATGATCTGGTTGTCGAACCACATGTGAGCCACGGTCATGCGGTTCTGCGTTAGCGTCCCTGTCTTGTCAGAGCAGATGGTGGAGGTCGAGCCTAGCGTTTCCACAGCCTCCAGGTTCTTCACCAGACAGTTTTTGGAGGCCATGCGTTTCGCCGTCAGCGTCAGGCACACTGTCACCGTCGCCAGCAGACCCTCCGGGACATTGGCAACAATGATACCTATACAGCACAGCACTTCAGTTTTGCACCAGTCTCAATTCACTAACAATACACTGTAATATGTTTTACTCAGCTCTGCTCGGCAATACATGTGTTTACATTCCAATGGTAAATCCAAAGGGAGAGGCCAGGATATTCTCCCCCCCCCCCCCCCCCCTCCCTGAAAATTGTGATTTAATATATACCAAAACTTTCACGTTTTCACACCAATATCTATTTATTGGATATAAAAGCATAATTAGTATCTCACAATAATACATATAGGCTGTTCATGATAAGATGAGCATTTTTGAAAGCCGAGCTTAAAATCTACTTGTAAGCACATTGTGTATCCTTCCGTTATATGTAAAATCAACATTGCCGTGGACCTGATCACTTTATTTATGTGTCAGTAAAGGGAAACTGTGGAATCATTATGAAAGTAAATATTTTTCAAATTTTCTACTGTACAGTTACATGAATTTAAAAAATCAGAAAGAAGAAAAGTAAATCATTGCGATGTTGACAAATGTTTACCGAACACTTTTAATTCAACGTTGAGACATGGAACTTACTTTACCTTCGCCATTACCAACTTTACTGGGCACTTGCCACTACGAGTGCCCATAAAAAAATACACGCACGTAGGGACAGTGACATTTTCCAAGCATTGATTTCAAAAGTGCTAACTTTATAGTGAACAGTCTTTACACATGATCTTACAAAAACATCCATTGCAGTTGATTGTGTATTTCGAAACAACGCACTGGCTGGTGTAAGTGAAATGAGCAATAGGAAGATGTGGGAGAACCACTTCATTTGTTATTTAGTGATGCATATGTGAGGTAAGACACAGGTTCATTAGCGTTGTGTCACTCGCCTATCATTCTTCTGACGACAAGGACCATTCCTATGAATTTTACAACTAAAAACAGGTCAACAATTTTTAATCTTATATGTAACATTGATAAAAAATACAAATTGATACAACAGAAAATATATAAATAAAATATTCTGTAAACTATTGTACTGAACATACTGTATAGGTTTACTGAAAGAACTCAACTGTAGGCTCGAAAAGCTCAAAATTTTATACACTGTGAACATAGGTATGGTCAATTTGGCCATTTTTTTCTCGTAAGAGGTGTCCCTATTCCTAAGACCCAGAAGCAGACACCAAATTTTAACATACAGTCTGGCCAAGGCCTATGCAGATATTTATTTTAAGAATGATTGTAAGCCACACAAGATAAACATTGTGTGTTTTAAAAAATTTTCGTAATGGGTGGTCCAGTGTGTTACCATCCACCATGTGCTCACCCCTATGCCTGAAAAACGGTAATAAGAATTAATTAAACACTACACTGTCCATTACCGAACAGGAATAAGGATAGATTAAAAATGAGATTGCATTGTCTTCTTTTTACTGACATATCAGTGTAGTTTGTCAAAAAAAACTTCTATTTTTATACAGTAATTAGATGTCATATATATGCGTCTCTCTCTCTCTCTCTATATATATATATATATATATATATATAAAGTCACCAACTAGAAAAGGGGACAGTTAAATATTTATGCTTTTTTTAAAAATTAAATTAATAGGTTTCTAGCTAATGCATATTATGATAAATATTTTTAAAACGTAATTATCTCCTAAACTCAAAAGGTTCAGTTGGGCTAATGATTTATACTGCCAATGCAGTGATAATGAAAGTCAACTGATCATGATCTTCTCAGAGACTAAAAAGACAGCAACAAAGTTCTTGTGCATGATGCTTACCAATGAGGAACACAACAGCATCCAACCAATGATAGCCAAGAATGAAAGCTATGATGAAGAACACCACTCCTAGAAATACAGCCACGCCCGTGATGATCTTGATAAAGTGGTGCAACTCCTTTGCTATTGGAGTGTCGCCAGCCTCCAGACTGGATACGAGCCCGGCGATCCGTCCCATAGCTGTGTGGTCGCCACACGCTACCACTATGCCTCTTGCAGTCCCTAAACATAGTACAGTATAAGCACTGCTTTCAACAGTACCAAAGAAAGCAGTAATCTTAATTTCCTTTCATGCATCAGGACATTAATACACTGAATGAGGAAATGGGAGAGTCATCATACTGAACTGTTTACTTAAACATAAACAAATTGCTAGTGTTTTTTAATACTCTACCACGGTTCCATAGTACAGATCAGGGGCGTCTGAACATTTCTCACATTAGGACTTGGGCAAGGTCCAGTGGAGAATTTGACACCTCTCGTGCTGGACAAAGCATCCCCTCCAAAAATTTGGTTTTAAAATAATTATATCAATGTTTATACACACATATTGCTTCCTATCCATGCATTTTATCCAAAAAAAAAAAACTGTACAAATTAATTTTGTGACCCCAAACTTTATTAAATAATGTGTAAAGTGTAAAAATCTAAAGTTATACCACGTGAAGTCTTTGGCACCCCATAGTGAGATTTGGGGAAGTGCAAATTTCCCCTTGTCTCCCCCTTTTTTCTGATGCCTGTGGTATGGAAATGTGTCTGCATGTCTGCATTCTGGGCTAAGAGCCTTGTTGGAGTGTAAAAGAACCATATGCAGCCCATGGCATAATCTTCCACCACCTGCAGGATGACACACTGACTGGACACTCGAGAGAGCAGAACAGACTTGGTGGGTTGTGATAGAGGACATTCATTGGGATGGCGCAGTCAATGACAAACACTTCACGGCACAAAAATGTTAAATCACTGCTAATGCCATGAGGCCCATTATGAGGGTAGGAGACAACCACAGAACCTCCAGCGCCCTGAGGAGTCTGTCCTTACAGTGGTGACAGTACACACCATGAGGCCATAACAAACAAATGTTAAATCACTGCTAATGCCATGAGGCCCATTATGAGGGTAGGAGACAACCACAGAACCTCCAGCGCCCTGAGGAGTCTGTCCTTACAGTGGTGACAGTACACACCATGAGGCCATAACAAACAAATGTTAAATCACTGCTAATGCCATGAGGCCCATTATGAGGGTAGGAGACCACAGAACCTCCAGCGCCCTGAGGAGTCTGTCCTTACAATGGTGACAGTACACACCATGAGGCCATAACAAACAAATGAAAATGTGACTGTTAATGGTCACTGACCAGCTCTTTATCAGGTGAAGGAAGGTATTTAATATCTCCAAGTAAATTTGTGGGTTTTTTTCCTTACACAGTGACTATGTCACAGGTCTACTTTCTTCTAATTTGTGATTATATACTCATTCATTCATATCATTCTCCTTGTCATTCTTTAAGAACATAAATTATTTAAATAACAATTTTTAACAATATTTTACTGTATAACCTGAAACATAAATCTGGGAAAATGAAAATCTATGCATTACCTCAACCCTAAATTACATTCTAGAAACTGAACTGTGTACCTTCCACAGAATTTGTTGAAAAGAAAGCAATGTTTTTAGTTTCCAGAGGGTTGGTATGGGTGCACTCTGGACTTCGACTCTGAGGCTCCGATTCACCGGTTAGGGACGAGTTGTCAACCTTGAACATGTTGGCTTCGATAATTCGGATGTCTGCTGGTATACGATCACCACCCTTCACTTCCACCAAGTCACCAATCACCAGATCTTCTGCTTTCAACGACAATTTCTCCCCATCGCGCAGCACTGTTGCAAACTGTCAAACAATTTACATCCATTAAAACAGCATGTATTTACAGTACACATCAGACAATTCATTGCGAACATGGTTATTTATAAGGTGGGTGGCATTGTGGTCTGAGTGACTGCTCCAGAACACACACCTAAGGGGCAGACCAATGCAGGGGATTGGTACTGAATTCTGTTATTTTCTGCTTGGGTACAGGTCATTGCAAGGCCTAGGCATCTTAAGTTTTAATTTACTTGTTTAATTTTAAAATTTAAACAGTACTGGAAAAAATGTGCCAAATATATACTCAACTAGAATTAAAATACTCTACGTAAAACAATGCAACAGCACAGTATAGTATGTATGGGGTGGACATCCCACCGAAGCTCTCATAGACAAAGGCTCTTTACATCTGCATGAAAAAAAAAAAAAAAAAAAAAAAAAAAAGTAATTTAGAGAAAATGTTAAGTTTCCGTAGAAGTTAAGAGCAAGAAAATAAGAGAGATGCAGAAAAGTAAAGTGATGAGTAAGAAATGTTAAATTTTTAACTCTTACTTAACATCTTATTTCCAGAAGCCCTCAATAAACATAAAAAGCCACTATTAAGGTTTACATCTGATCATTTTCGCAGGGATATTCCATACCCTCAAACCTCCTGGCTACTGCCAACCCTCCCCCTCCCTCCTGTACTTCCAGACTAAAAAATGACATAGTCTGGATTCACCACTGTTTCCAACAGAGCCCCTGGCTCTCCAATCTGCCCCCTGCATGCAGTATAGTCTATAGATAATAGGGAATAAGTAGTAAGTGGGTACAAATAACCTTTACACCCATCTTCATCTCCCTTTATTTCCAACTGTAAAAAAATACTAATAAAAAGAAGAGTTTATGTGTATACTCCCAACATTATCTACAGACTTATACAAGTTAAATTAATATTCACAAATGTCAAAACAAAGCTATAAAGTACATTTAAACTTATTATGTCTTCCAAAATATATCTCTAACCTGAGGGATCATCTTCTTGAAAGAGTCCATGATTCTTGAGCTTTTATTTTCTTGGTAATACGAGAATATGGCAGTTACGACAACAACAACTGCAAGTACAATCCCCAGGAACAGCTGCAACAAAGTGTACAACCAATTTTTATAACTTGGTCACTATGCATGGTGGATTTACTTAATGATTGTAATCATATATTGAACAGCCTTGAAAATAAACCTAGGAAAATAACTTGAGCGTCAAAACAAAATACAAAATTACTGAAAATATTATAACGTAGCTTGATTGCTAGCGAGGGGCGGATATGTCGGATTTGAGGAAAACCCTGATGCATGGAGATTAAGTTCGACAAAGATGTAATAATTTCCCCGGGTGCCAGCTCATCTAATGCACGGGTGAGCACAAGTGAACAATACCTCAGGGCAGTAGCAGGTCGACAGTGAGGTGGCGGCTACCCCTCGCAGCTCACGTTTACTACAGAAAGCTGTTACAAGAGTCAGTTAGCACACGTTTACACTTCAAAAGCTGAGCACCTGGTTAACTTCTGGAGTGGGCTAGATCCTAAGGTTACTCTAAATATTATATAAAGAAATAAGACGAGGTGCAGTTCAATCACGTATATTGCAGAACGAGAAAATTCGCACACAATCACTGTCCCTCGAATAGTATGGGCATGGCGTATTAGGCCCGCCATAGGCACACACGGAAAAGCGCTTGAACAGCACTGTAAGTTAAATGGAATAAACTTTCCGGGGCCGCAAGTCTGATGGAGAGAGGGTGATTACGTGGGAGAAGCAAAACGATACAAAAGGTTCCGGCAAATTAACAACTTACTACTTCAGCTACTGTGATGGATGCAAAACGATGAAACTCCTGCGGCACGCACGATGCACACCTCCACCCTGTTCGGTCAGCTGGTCAAGACTAAAGATGGTGACTCAGAGATGCCGCTAGCTAATGGAGATCTTCCGCCAACACCGTGAGGGAAAAACCATAAAATATACAGATACTGAAAAGTATGCTACGACAAACAATTAAACATGTTGAAACACTCAGTGAAATTACAGGAACATTTCCGACACCTCGTATTTCTTTTATAAAGTCCCCAGTCTCTGTTGCTAGGTGTGTCGAGCAAAATGAGTTTACCTGGAAAAAGCCGTAACGGCTTTCAGAACACATCAGAAACTAAAACGAAAATACAGAAAACACTTCACACACAAAAAAACCCTTTTAGACAATGTTATTAAATTAAAATATTAATCAAATACATAAGTGAGAACTTTGAATTTGGGCGCTTGGCATGACAGGTGCTGGGACTGCCAAGGTTATTGACTTATGCTTTAAATAAACTGCAAAATGCAATTTTGCCCATTACAAGTAAAATAAACGTAACACAAACTCTGCAGAAATTCAGATAAGAATTTAGAGAGTCACTGTTCAATGGTAGAAAATATAACGTACACCACATAGTCGGGCACTCTTTAATGAAAAACACAACACTCATGGGACTTAAACAGGAGATAACACTTTCTCATGTTTACGCGTTATACTCTGCTTTCTGGGGGACACAACACTACACCTCAATAAACACATACTACGTAGTTTACTCTTGGTGGAGCGGGTTGTTCAGGTCATGGGATGGCGCACTGACCCGTTCGTACATGAATGAACCTGGGGACGCGTACATTAACGCACCTTGTGCGTTGCAGGTGCATGAGCGGAGCATGATCTGCCTCCCGAGCAGTCAGTGAGGATGATGTCAATTATTAACAAAGATTAACAGATGAACAATGATGGCACTTATTGACACAGTTGCCATCCTCACCATTGTCAAGACCAAACTAGAGTACAACAACTGGTCAGCAGAGCTAGGAGCTATGTCTTCGAACCGGGTCAAGAGCTGGCATCACCAGAAGATATGACCTTTTCCATCCAGGCACGCGAGTGGATACCATCGCAGAGGTGAGCACATAAACCATCACGCAGGCACCCAGAAGTGTCATGCCTGGTATGTTTTTGAACACCCATGGCTACTCCTAAGAACACCCGGCCACCACAATGATACCAGGAAAAACAACTGTCCCGGACATGCATAGGAGTGGGGGATGGGTAGGACACAGGATGTGCCTCATATTCACTATGCCTGACAAGTCTGGCGTACTACATGATACCCATTTTAACAGATGAGCCATCTGCATGTTTACACGTGACTACAGATACTGGGATTTTGCAGTCAAGTGTGAGGAGATCCAGCAAATAGCATACGATAACAGAGAAAAAAGAATGTCCCTACATTTTTGCTTGAACTTTCACCAGATAAACTATTATTGTCAGTGCTTTTGGCAATTCTGGCTCGTAGATGCACACACTTCCAACACCTTGAAAATGTGGTCAGATTATTGGCAGCCCTGGAGTTAAAAATAATGGATAGGGAACTGCATCATGATTGCCTTCATAGGTACCTACCAGTTCCAATTTAGTGTGAAGCTATCTTTTTAAAATGTGAATAAATAACATAGCAACTGTTGCAGTGTTTGTGCTGAAGACGATGTAACAATTTACTATTGCATACCTCGACTATGTGGCAGTAAATTCAGAAATGTCGAACTGACAGGTTACATGAACTCAACTATTTTGACAACTAGATCAGCCCAGGTGGGAACCAACTCATTTCTTTACACCAATGGATTATCAATTAACACACACCAACGAAGGTGAAAACCACATCTGGAAACGTTTGTACGGCTAGCTAACTGGCTTCACAAGTAGGTAAGCTGCCTAGTTTCACAATCACGATCAATCTGCTGGCTCCAACATCCAAACACCACTGCGAAAAACTCCAGTGGACTCGTGATTATCAAACTAATTTTGAACACCCAATAAAGCTATTCAGGAAACTGCAGACATACCAGTCAGTAAGGGATCAAATTCATCTTCTACCAGCTGTGGCATCAAGGCAAGAAGCATATCTTTGAATATGATGAACTTGAGTGCCTCCGGCTAATGTGATCACTGAATAGGTACCACCTTCAGCGGAAAATTTAATTTAACCCACACACTGATTTTCAGTGTCCCGACTGAAGAATGTGCTATGCGGACTAAGCTAGTATAAAGAACTACACTCTAAATCTGAATCAGTGAAAATTTCACTGTTTCAATCAATTAACAGTACTTGACTGATTCAACAGTCACTTCAGTGAATTTAACTGATGAATCGGTGAAAAAATGCCAGGTTTCCTTCACTTATTGATTCAGTGACATTTTACACTGATTCGTAAGTAATTTTTTTCACTGTTTCTCAGTGTTTTTTGACTGCTAGATGAGTTAAACAGCGTGTAAAAATGGCAGTCAAACAATGTTTAAAAATGGCCATTAAGCAATGTGTATCGAGTAAAAAATCAACAAATAAACTAATAAAACCAATACAAAATATTTTCTAAATGTGTTTCGTCTTTTAAAACACCATTTTATGAGGTAATATGAACTCTCAGCTTTTCATTCCTGTTTTACGTCTTTCATTTCATTTTCATGTAATCATCACAGCGCTATGTTTGACAGATTAAACTGTATACAATGTGGTGAAGAGTGTGCACTCATATATACTATTCGTTTTAACAATAGTATCTGTACGAATTAAACCAAAAAAGAAAAGTAAGGACATACAATTTTAATCTTCATGTTTATAATAAGACTATACGACATATATTTTCCTCTAATTTTTCGAATCGACTTGGTAGTGCACATGGCAAGGTAATTGCTTAAAAGTGATGGGGAAAGAGTGTGTGAGTTAAATACCGGCCACCTCCGAAAACTCATTTTATTTTTTTAAATTATGGTAAATTGCACAGTATAAATAGTTAAACTATCATTAATATACTTATTTCACGTAATTATTTGGCAAAATTAAATAAAAACAATATTTAATTTGTCACTGCAGTCCGCCATCACTTATTCAATTAGTGAAATTATTTTAAGTCACTAATTCAATCAGTGAAATTTTTTCACTGGAACAATCAGTTGTTTTCTACTGATTTTAAGTGAAGCCATTTTCACTGATTTGAGTAGTTGAATTTCACTGTGAATCAATGGTATTCCACTAATTTGAATTTAGAGTGTATATTACTTCAGTCTATTTTGGTGTGAAACAACATGACCAGTCAAAACTGTGTTGCTGTAACAGTTGTCTGATCATACGAGTCATTGGTCACCAACAACACTCTTTAACTTGACAATAATGCAAGCAGCCAAATCCGCACCTCTCCCTTCAACGCTCTGCAAAACACGGGATGAGAGGTGGATACCGCTTAAGACACGAATACACACAGAGTAGGGCCTAGTCGCAAGGTCGCAGTCTCGATAACAGAGTGCATCACTAAATAACTGCCTGCAACCAAAACCTGAGTGGGAGGCTAAGGTCAAGTCACTTGAAGACACACTTTAGTGCGTGTACATCCTCAGGGGCGTACAAACAACAGCGCACTTCATCTGGTGCAAAATGACATCCTGGATGGCCACTTAGGAGCAGATTACACACAGAATGCCACTGCCAGACATCTTCATGGCCCCTGCCTAGTCCAACGCACTACAATAGACACAATACAGGAAAAGGGCAGGGCACAAAAAAAATTTACGTTAACCACCCACACTTTCCTGGTAATCACCCTCAATGTTATAACCAATTACCCAAGATCGTTATGTAAAAGAAATTTTAACATGGTCGCATACCTTATCATTTTGTGGGTAAGAGGCTACAAGAATGTCATTGTCAGGGTTGGCACAAATGGAACTACATCTCAACTTTCTGCTCATGAATAATGAAGTCATATTACTAAGTTAGAAGTGGTGCCAGCTATACCTCAAGTGACTGGTTATAAACCACACAACCTCAGCGTGCCACCAAAATGCCATTTAACATAGCTGAATCACAGTACTCGAGAATGATTCTCGTATTCGGTGTTACAAATCTCTATCCAGCATACAAGAGCATACTATAAATGTTTGTATGTCTCATAAGAAAGTTGAGTTCATTGTGCAGAGAAGTGAACAACTACTAAAGTAGTATTTTAACTAAGTTATGATTTTTTCTATTATTTTACAATTTACACGCAGCCTCACCTGGATTGGCAAGAAATTTGCTGCAACTTGTGAACATCTTGTGTATTGCAGGAACATATTCGTGTGTGATCACGGAAAAAATATTGCTGAAACACTCATGAGCTAGTACAGATTTAGTCACACCATGGTTAAAGTGTGTTGCAATGTGTGTCCACTCAACCTAGGGTCTAAAATTAAATTTGATTAACATCTATTCAATTTTTTTTACATGCTCAAAATGTGATGCCGAGTGTCTAAAGGGCCAGTGGAGCTGGAGCATGTTCAACTTAGAGGGTACAGTTGAGATCAGATTCAAACTAAACTGCGTGCAGGATATATGAAAGTTTGGCGACTGTTTGAACTGTTCATGTTGAAGGGCTTCAAAAAGTAGTAAGTAACTGGTGAGCTCGATTTTGACGTCAATAGTGCACTGAGCATCACATGAGCAAGCGCGCCCTACCCTACGTACAGAGTTCAGATTCACCAGTCTTCGCTCTCACTGCTATTATGAGTATTACGTGCAAATACAAATCAGGGGCATATCTCGATGCTATACTTTATTACAATATTTATTCAGGACTCTATAAGGAAATTCGGAAACTCAGTGCCCAACTCCAGACAGTTTCTTTAGTTTCTTTGGACCAATCGTAACGCAAACGTCCCATATACTTTTATCCAGAAACAATCACTGACTTGAATTCCAGATGTTGTACGCCGCAACTTTGAACACAATTGATATAAAAGAATATGTTTCCGGTTATAAGTGTATAGGGCTTTTGTGTTACTATTGGTCCAAAGAAACTATATGTTGAGTTTGGACACTAAGTTTCCAAACATTCTGAATATTCAACTTTTCTAGGTTAAGACTGGGGTGGACCCCCCCACATATTTTTTGAGAAATAGTTGTTTGCGCAAATACGCGTATCTCAGAAATAAATGTTCTGCAAATATGACTAATTGTCGGAAAATATAATAAAAAAAACATTATCTATGCCCTTTTTTTTTTTTTTTATATTTGTCATATTAAGTGTATTCTTGGAGAATAAATTCATGAAAATGGTCAAATATCACATTTTTTACAGCTTGTGTAAGCAATTTCCTTAAGTTGCAAGAGAAAAGTACAAAGATACGGGCATAGTTTAGTCTGTGGGCTTTCATCAGGTGTAATAAACACCAAACACCACTGTTACAGATCTAATTTACACAGTACAGCATCACGACGGAAACACTGCACGCCTTGCGCATAGACATGATGAGGCACTAGGCGTGCGTGTTAGTGTCGCCCGTATTGCTCCCTCACTACTTGACTTTGGTTGCGGGGTCCATCCCACTCTTAAGGGAGTTTTTCGATTACTTTTGTCTTCTTTGTCATTTTTCCATGCCCAGACATTGTGCCCCAAACTTCTTCTGTCCCTAGTGAAATGCTCAGTGTGCCCGCTACATGATGCACACTGTGTACGTACAACAGCACTGTGTACTTACAACAGCACTGTGTACTTACAACAGCTTCAGAAAGTAGTTGTATATTAACGGGGAAAGGGAAAAAGTATCTGGGAATATCTAACTAAGGAGCATCCTAAATAAAAAAGTTCTAAGCGCATCAAGGTTACGTTAGGTCATAAGAGTATGGCATTGCGACAACGATGGAAAATATCAACAAGCTTCGCATGTGTTCTGTTACTTCAGAATTTTAAGCAGAGGCTGTACTATTTCAATACAGCAATGTGTTCAAAAAAGATACGGCATTGTCATTATAGTTTAAAACACTGTTTTACAAAAGAATATCATAAACAAAGGGTTGCTGCTTACAACGATATTTTCTGGTTTTGAGACACTTTTCAATGACCACATTTGTGTTTCAATAACCAAATTTACTAATAGACAACAACATATCTACTTTCAGTACTGTCCTGAAAGAATATGTACATTAAAATATTCCCTGTGTGTTTTACAAATTTGAATAGGCACAATGTTTTAAGACCCGCATGACAACTAGGCAGGCCCCTTAAGGGCACATTTAATATGAAATTAATATTGCCAAGATGTAATCTGGAAAACAGGAACGTAAATATTTTACATAAACGTACTTTTACCACAGTTGGTGCATGCTGACACACAAAATCTGTTGTATGTGATTTTTACGTGCTTTCATTTCACGGAATGAAAACAAAAATACATTTCCAAAATAAATTTATCTAGAACACATTTCATTAACTTTTGTGCATTTCGTTTAAGCATTTTATAAAAGAATAAACTATTTTCAAGTTCAAGACTATTAGAGTTTTTAATCACCTAGTCCCTAACGAAGGTAAAATAATTAAACTCATTACAGGAGAACCCATTAAATGGTTAAAAATAAGGAAATACAGGCCTGAGAAATGGTAATGCTGTTGCTAAGTGTTAAGTTTTGTCATGGTTTTAAAGTCAGGCGCAGTCTTAAAATTAATCACCATTATTTCTTTTCTAAAAATGTATGAGTTAAACAATATGATCGAAAGAGCTGATGAGAGAGTGAAGAGATTTGGGTGGCTCTTAACATCGAGGTCTTGAGAGCTGATGTGGGTGAAGTGAGGTGAGTACGGAGCAGCGCCAGAATGAAAGGGCAGGGGAAATGAGAGATCCCCAAGAAAACCAGCCGCTGCATGATTCCCAAATACGAAAGTCCGGGAATGGCTCCGCCGGGAATCGGGCCCAGTTCGCCTAGATGGGAGGCGGGCAGTCTAACCACCACATCACTGCAGCCCCCTCTGACTACTTAAAAACTGTTCAGACTACCATGAGTGCACAATACAGAACATGAATGGCTATCCACTAACCGTGACTAGTATTAACTTTTCTTATCATGTCCTTCATCTTCCTTGTTATGAAACTTGGGGGGAAAAGTCTGCAATAGTACTTCTTGCCAATTTTGCTGTACACTACATGCTCGTTTACTACGTCACAACAAATGTTCTTCTACTGTGTTAGGTGACAACCTCAATTACAACTCACTGAAGGCTGTCCCCAAAAGGAAGGCAATATGAACTAGGTACACAGATTTGTGTACCTATTTTTTCCCGCCTACGGGGATACTTTTGCTCCCACGTCCTTGTTTTGCCACGAACACACAAATAAATGGAGAAGGCACACTTAACTATGATTAGGACAGTGTAAGGGACATGGAAATACGAAGACAGTCTGGTATAGACTGTTCACAGTAAACTGAGCACTTTTCAAAGCCCTGCATAAGATCTACCTCTCTGATTCCATTGTATTGTTACACCATATGTAAATTTAATATCACCAAGGGCTGATCACTTTGTTTATGTGCCATACAACTTAAACAAGAAACACTTACCTTAGTGAACATAAAATTTAAACACTATGCATGCAATACAATGCTGTCTTAGGACTACTTGTATTTCTTCGCTTTTAAAAGACTCATTTCAAAAGCGCTCACTTTACTGAGAATTGCCTATACCTGAGGAGTGGGATTTCCCCATGTTAAGAAAACGTCAGTTGAGAGTTCATAAAGAATTTTCTGCTGCAGCATGTTACAAAATTTTGTTGGAATTAAGATTGCTACCGGTATAAATTTATTACGTATTCTATTAATAAAGGGGCGTACGAGTAATATAAGTCTGGGATGGTACAAATGCTATGCTGTACCCCACCCACAAAATTTTGAGTACCCCCGTTTCGCCAGTTTCCTGTACCCATTAAAGGGCCATAACAGTGAATGAAAGTTATTCCTTACAGTACATACTAGTTATCACCACTGACTTTATGCGAGGAATTTATATTATTACAATGTAATCAAATTAAAACATTGCTTGCCCACGAAAAGTGCAGATGATATAAAGGTACATCTCGAGCCTTGCAGTTACATAACCAAGTAACACTCACATGATCATCGCTGGGATCTTCCGACGTTGTGGCTTCTATCGAATACGCAATGAAACACAGTCCAGCTCCTACCCACAGGAGCATGGAAAAACCACCAAACAGTGTTTTGCAGAACTTCACCCATTCTGGGGTCCGCTTGGGAGGTGTCAGGGCATTTGGACCATCGCGCTCCAAATTCGATGCTGCTTTTGCATGTGTTAAACCCTGGAACAACAAACACACTACAGTTAACTGGCTTATATATAAACTATAAAAATTTGTACATAGTTCAATAACTTCTTACAATGCTGGTATACTAAAACAAGTATGGGAAAGTCTCAACTATCCAGATTTTGATAACCTGAGGTTGCATGCTGTCTGAACTAATTAATGATTGAATTATAGCAGAAAAACGAAGAGTGATGTGCGAGTACAGTGGTAGATTACTCAGAAAGCCAGCTGTGTGATATGCTCCTGAGAACTATAAGACAAGAAACTTAAGTAAGTTTGAAATTTTGTTCCAATCTCACATAAAAAGAGACGTCTGGTCAGCAAAAGGGTTTATAAAGGCAAAACGATTACGGAGATCGCTGGCGAGTGTGGGATAAAATGAAGTGACTGTTGGATATTGGATAAGGAACCGTAAGAAGACTAAAAAGTTGTCATCAAAGACTGTTGGTTCCTCGATAAAAAAACCAAAAGATGACTAAAAAGTTATTAAAGACCACCTAAAAAAACGAGGAGCGCAAGAAAAGGAAATTGAGGGAATGAGGAACGTCGTTCCTTCAAATAAGGCAAAAGGAAGCCCGATTTCTAAACCAATTAAGCCAGTGAAACGTGTAGAAATTCACAACCCTGCCTGATTTACACCATTATATAAATGGAAGAAGAGGTATGGCGTAAGACAGCCAAATATTGCTGAAGAAAAATTATCTGCTTGTCAGGTAGAAGTCCGTACATCCACGAAAACCAAATTTGGCAATAAAGTACAGAGAATGGTTTTATATTGTACCAAGTTCTCAATTTTAAAGAGACAGACATAAATTATAGAAAGTTTACTACAAAGTGCTTATCACTCGCATCGTAAGAAGGAAACGCAAACCCTAGCTATAAATGTGATAACAAAGAGACTAACAGTGTTGGCATGAACAATTGCTCCAGAAAGTCGCAGATATAAGTTTCTGCTCATTTGAAAAACTACGAAACCACGAGCCCTGAAAAATGTACAAGTGGAAAGTTTTCTTATTAAATATGCTAACTAATCAAGTGCATGGATGGATTCACATTTGTGTGAAAAATATATCATGATGATTTTGTTCCTGCAGCAAGAAATTGTGGCAGAATAAACATACAGGAACTACACTGTTCTTCTGCACAATGCATCATCTTGTCTCGAAAACTAAAATTATATATATATATATATATATATATATATATATAATATATATATATATTATATATATATGACATTTAAGCTATTTTCAGCCTATCAGATTTAACGTTTGTCACTGATCCAGACACTAAAAACATATTTAGCACAAATTAAATCAAAATCACATACAGTATATTGTTTTGATGCATACAAATGTATAATTAATCATATATGTTATATATATATATAATGGTGGTGAAAATTCTGAAAAAAATTCATTAGTAAGATGCCATTTACAGGATTTCATATTCACAGGATAGATAGGGGTAAGCAACAAGAGGTGACCAATGATGTGACTATGAATTTGGTAAGAGAAGCTAAGACAAGAATGATCGCAATAATTATTTATGTCAGCGAGAATTCTAAAAATTTTCCCACACGGAAGAAATAAAAATGATTGAAATGACACTACGACATGAAGAACAGCAGGTTTATAACAAGCCTGCTGGTCTACTGAGGCTCTGATGCTGCAAAAACAAAGCAAATAAAATAGATTAATTGGTTTAAAATAATTAAAATACATTTCTGGGATAATAATTAGGCTTTTACGTAATACTATGAACATAGAACCACGAGATATTGTTACTAAATAAAATGTTCTCCTATTTTGGTTTGTATGTGTTGTGTACCCTTTCATGTATCCATTATTTATTTATATGGATGTATTTTTTCTTATTTTCCTTTATTGTCTGAGTTTATCCTCTCCTAGGAACACATTGTCTCCGATGAACAAGACTCCGCTGTATCTATTACACAATACTTCACAACTCTTAATTTTTTTACTTTGATACAGTGATGCAGTCACAATGTATTCCCAAAATCATAAACTGATGGTAGAAGACCCTCTCCACGTTGATTTCACAGAAGCTTTATTACCAGGGGCGGACAAATGTTCAAATGTTCAGGCATTAGACAGTACGATTACAGTCCCATTACCACATTAACTTACGCTGCAATAATGTTACACTACACATGAGGTATGAAAGTGAGTGAGGGAAGAGATTTGTGTGACTGTTAACATCGAGATCTTGAGAGCCTATGAGGGTGATTGAGGTGAGTATGGAGCAGCGCTGGAATTAAAGGGTGGGGGAAATGGGAGATCCTCCAGAAAACCCACCGATCAGCACCGATCAGCGGTATCGTCTGGCATGATTCCCACTTGCGAAAATCCGGGAGTGACCCAACCGGGAATCAAACCCAGTTTACCTTGGTGGGAGGCAAGCAGTCTAAATGCTGAACTCCTGTGGCCCTGTGAGGTATGAAAGATCAAGAAATAAAAACAAAATATAAAGGTTGTGCCGATGGCAACCGCATGAGTCAGTCAGTTACACCAGAGACGACCAATCCCGTTAATATACAATCTCGCACAACCCCATGCGGCGATAGCAAGATTGACTTCACACTGGAAGGTTTTGAGGGTGTGATGCCATCAGAAGAAAAGTTAATATCACGAAACGAGTTCCCATTCTCATACAACTGACAGAAGAAAAAAAAGCTACTTTATCACATTACGTAAGTAAATCAGTTCATTCAGTCTCGCTATAGCATACGTCTTCCGTTAGACTATTCAACTTTTATATTGATTCAGGTATTGATGCTATGATATTTTTTTCCCCGGGGCCGCATTGAAAAACAATGTTTATACGATCTACACTTCTGCTTTATCACTGAATTTTTCTTGCATTATGCCTGTATGCACGTAATTTGTAGCTTTAGTAAATTTAATTATTTCTCTCTTCCGCTGCTCCAGTTTTCCTTTTCCTTGCACCTATCAGTATCCACTGGCCTAAAATCTGCTTTCATTTGTACTTTTTTCAGCCTGTAGGGGTGTAGAGAGCACTCAGGTAGTCACATCCTTGAAGAGGATACAACTGCGCAGATTTACGACATTGTCCCACTATGGTTGAATCTTTGATGGTATAGAAGGAGAGACAGTAACAGCAACCATATAGTAAGGGTTAGCATTCATACCCATTACCATCATCCCAAACTCTATATCAGATATCACACCATGAAAATGGTTATAGGCTCTTCGCGGTAAAGTGAGCACTTTGAAAGCACTCTCATTTGGAATAATAGTCAATAAACTGTTTTTCTTATAAGCGTATACGTAAATTTCTGAGTGCGGTGGAATATATACACTGTGTTTATTACTTACATGGCATTATTTGTTTAAAATGGTGGTTTAAGGATAAGAAATGCCTAAAAGGAAAAAGTAACTAAAGTCTCAGAAGTGCTCACTTTACCATAGACGGTCTATAGCTTCATAGATGACTACATATCCCGACTTAATAATGCCTACAATGTAATGAGCCAACATTCCCCTGCTGAAGACTAATACTCATGCGAGATATGCTTGTGTAGTGGTATAGGCCATTCACTGTAAAGTGAGCACTTTTGAGGCCCTAGTTACTTTTTCCTTTCAGCCATTTTTTATACTTTAAACCATCTTTTTAAAATAAATATTGCCATGTAAATAAAATGAGAGTGTGTATATTCCACCGCACTCGGAAGTTAATGTCTAAGGGTAAAACTAAATATATTTATTGAGACTTATTCCAAATAAGAGGGCTTTCAAAAGTGCTCACTTTATCATGACCAGCCTATACCACCATATACTAGTATCTCGCAGTCCTGTCCAGTGCCGTCCCTAACAAAAGCGAGGCCAGATGCAAGAACTTCTGCGAGGTCCTTCCCTTCGGAACTAGTTAATCCCTCCCCCCTCCACTTCCAACAAGGCAATCATCACAGGGTCGCCCCCGGATTTTCGCATGCGAGAGTCGTGCCGGACGATGCCACTGGCCGGTGGGTTTTCTCCGAGGATCTCCCCCCCCCCCCCCCCAAATTCATTCCGGCGCTGCTCCATGCTCACCTCAATCACCCTCATCGGCTCTCAAGATCTACCTGTGAAGAGCCGCTCAAATCTCTTCACTCACTCACTCGATCACTTCTCCCAGCGAGAGTGAATTGGCGTGGTAACGCTGATCAATATTTATGTAATAACCGCTGGTGGGCTATTAATGCTGTCTCGTCATGATAACTACATGCTTGATACATCTAAATAACTTGATACGTCTAAATAACTTGATACGTCTAAATAACTTGATACGATCTATTAGTGTCGTCGTCGGATGTGATCGTTCATATTCAACATAACCATAGCCATTTGAATTGAATTAATAACATCCATGTTTGCATAGTAACAAACCTGTATCACAGCCGTTTCGCATTATCTGGGACACTGACGATGTTTTGGGGGCCAAACATACACCTGAAACCTACAGACACTATACAGGTCAGTCAAATGGCTGAAATGACAACGCCATACACTCTAGTGGATGTAGGCCTACATATGTATCGTCCTGCACTGGCGCCCCAAATCACCACACAGGTGAATTCAGCAGAAATATATACTCGAACAAACGTTAGTAAACACAGACTTTATTTAACAATATTTTTTTTTTTAAATACGATGCCAAGATTAGATACTCACTTAAAAAATATGTCAAAATTACTCACTCTCTCTAGGTTGGTACTGAATCGCTGACACAATTCCTCTAACGATATTCGATGGGTGTCAATGTCGAGCTCTCGTTTCAGATCTTCTACGTCTTCCTTTTTCTGTTTTCGACGGTTCTAAAACAAAGAGAAAGAAAAATAACTTATCAAACTGCAGTATACCAGCATGCACGACAACCACACAATACAGCTATACACTCATATCCGACAAAATGCATTAAGCAGGATTTTACCACAGCCCGTCGCGTCCGTCCGTCATACGTTCGCCCGTCTCCCAGCCGAGCGATTTACAACCAAACTTCGTACGTCCGTCGAAAGTTCATTGCTGCAAACTAATAAAAACCAAACTGTTTACAAATAGGAAAAAATTCTCCACAAAAAAGTGAAAATCTTTTGCGGTATTGTGTTTCTAAGTAGCAAAAACAACCATACATGTACGTAACGGAAATTAATCGATGGAAAAAAAAAAATTTTCATAGCAGCATAATTGTAATATTTTTACTATTACAAAAAAGCAGCTCGTGTTTCCGAACGTAATTATCAATTATTCTTCAGGGAAAATGTAACTTAATTTTATTTTACAGTTACATAAACAAACATGTGAAAACAAAAGACAGCAAAAACAAAACACTGCACACACTACACGGTCTTGTAAAGAAAGAACTCGGGATGAGCGAGTAACAAAATGTTCAGATTTAGAAGGCTGTAATTTCATCCGTTCGTCCGTCGAAAGTTAAAACTTGCCAAGGTTTTGACGGACGGACGGATAGAATTGATGGATATCTCTAATTGGCTGTTGGTCACGTGATTGATGGACGGATGACGGACGGACGGACGTGACGGATCGTTGTAAATCCTGAAATTACAGCCTTGCACCGTTCTTCCCGAGTTCTTTACAATACTGTGTAGTGAGTGCAATGTTTTGTTTTGGCTGTCTTTTGTTTTTATGTTTGTTTATATAACTCTAAAATGAAATTAATTTACATTTTTCCTGAAGTTTAATCGAAGGTTACGTTTGGAAACACGAGCTTCTTTTGTGCAATAGTAAAAATATTAAAATCATGCTTTATATGCTATTTAAATCGTTTTACATCGATTAATTGCCGTTACGTATGTGTATGATTGTTTCGGGTACTTATAAACATAATACTGTAAAAAAAATTCACTTTTTATAGAGAATTTTTTTCCTATTTGTAAACAGTTTCGTTTTTATTAGTTTGCAGCAATGAACTTTACGACTGACGGACGAAGTTTGGTTGTAAATCGCTTGGCTGCGAGACGGACGAACGTAAGATATGACGGACGGACGCGACGGGCGGACGGGCTGCTGTAAATCCTGCCATTTATGAGTCGTCGACAGCTTGATCCGTGGCTACTATTTCTATCTACCTGTGGCTATTACTGCTATCACAGGACGGGCTCAAAATGATCAACTTCATTACCTAATTCACTCACAATTCAAATACGAAACTACTTTCAAATGCAGAAGATGAAATTATTCTACCCTGCCCATTAACCTAATTTGTTCTAAATTCCCCACTTA
Source organism: Dryococelus australis (assembly GCA_029891345.1). Taxonomy (NCBI): domain Eukaryota; kingdom Metazoa; phylum Arthropoda; class Insecta; order Phasmatodea; family Phasmatidae; genus Dryococelus; species Dryococelus australis. The sequence goes on along the minus strand of CM057004.1, from coordinate 88,591,266 downwards.
CTGTGGGGAAAACATAAATGTGAGTATAAGTTTATTTTCGTTATAATACCACACATAACGGAACATATTAAGCTCTCACGTGTCTTCTCGCATTTTCCATTTGCACAGATATCACTTAAAACGGAAAGCACCGAAGCAAGCTTTAAATCCAGCCGAAAAAAAAAATTCTGTATTCTAACGCGGCAGCAAACTGCTCCATGCTCGACTACTGTAGTGAAATTATTTTGTATTTGACGTATATCTCTGTGTTTTATGGGCTTTGTAAAAAATGTTTTCGTGTCACTTTACTCCAGATTAGTTATGAAATATTAAATGCGCGTAACTAAAATTCTTCTATTACACTGTGACACCATTCGGGGTAGTATCGACGTATAATCGATCAGTCTACTACTCCTCGCGCATAGTAACACTTTGTCTTGATGCTCCTCATTCACTTAGGAACACCTGCGGTCCCATTTGAGAACGATTCTATATTCCACTGTCTGACAAGGGCAGTAACGAAATGTTTCACCGCTCACCATGTCAACTTACAAAAAAAAAAGTATTACAGTAAAAACAATAACATGTCCATGTCATTGCACGGGGAACTGTTCGGAATATGGCGACGCGACGCGACTTCGATCAACTTAATTAACTTATTACGTGGAGGGCATTGGGAAAATGCCAAGGAGGAACCTACTTCTCGTCACCATCTCCTTTGTGTGGCCTGAGACTTTGGGCAGTGTGTCACGGCACAAGCAGAACGTCAAGAAACGGGGTCACAAAAATGCGGAGACGAACTATGTGAGTGCGGAGAATTTCCAAGATACACAACATCTTCTGGCGTGTCGAAAGCTTGATGACAACGCCTTGTTCTATGGGCGATCTGTTCCAGGCAAATAACAAGGCCGATCTGGCTGCCAAATTCTGGACATCACATGCAATTCAATTTACATAATTTAATTAGCAAATTTTACTTTGTACGTCCTGGATAGGTAATAATAGTAATTTTACTGAGGAACGCTTGCCACGCTTTGACATCAAAGCTGTTGGTTTGCATGAACAATTTCACAGTCGAGTGGTAGTCAGTACTTCTTCAGGCAAGATTGCTAAATCCATAACCAACGGCATTTCACAAAAAAATAAGGTATTTCTTCTGCTATATTCAAAAACCTAAAGGCTGTTCACGACAAAGTGAGCACTTCTGAAATAGTCATCTCAACCTTTGGAAAAGAAAATTACTGCCAGTGCCCTTAACTACAGCACACACCGGAATGCAGTCTCATAAAGCTGTTAACGGCTATTTGAGCACTTTTGAAATCAAAATTTAACATTTTCACTGCCCCTACCTGCCTGTTATGACTGGTATGCGGCCAGTAAAGTTGGTAACGACAAGGAGAAAATAGTTCCACGCCTCAATGTTGAATTAAATGTGTCAGGTAAACTTTTGTGAATACAGAAGTTATTTCTCTTGCTTTCTGTTTATTTATAATGCATATAAGTGTGAGAATTAGTAAATGTGTAAAATATTTATTTACTTTCCTTATAGTTTGGCCGACGCATGAATAATGTGATGAGACCCGTAGCAATGATAATTGTACCGCACATATGGTGCGGAAGAATACATGATGTGCATACAAGTAAATCTTCAGCGAGGATTTCAAGTGCACTCACATTACCGCGACCAGACTTTTTACACGCTATGATTTCTTGGGATTTTGATTTTTATTTTGCTAACATTTAAATGAATGATTTTCGCTTCCACTTTTTTTTTTTTTTTTTTTTTTCCCCCAGTAAGAAAATAATTTTGTTTCATTATCTGGTTGTCTTGTACGGCTATAAGGTTGGAAATATTGTATTCTATTGGCGCGGGTATTTTTTCCTTCGGGTAGGCTTGTGCGATGGTTCGAAGTACGCTTCTTGCATACTGAATATCCCAAGCGTGTTGAGATTAACTTAAATTTAGGATGGGCCAGGAATAAGGACCACAGGCATCCACACGCTCCAGACCCTCGTGTGGCTTCCTCACAGTTGGGTCAGCACTTTGGAAATAATTATTTTTAATAACCCTTTGAAGAGTATACACGTGCGTGTGTAGACACACACACACACACACGGGGCTATGTTTATGAGGAAATTTATTTACTCTTGGAGACAAAACTTACACTTTTATTGTTTTAACGATTCACTGGACTATATCGGAACCAAATTTTAAAAAAAACTACAATATGTCAACATTTCATTTCGTAAGAATAAAGCTGTTATTTTGAATACGTTCTTAAATGAACACGATGGACTTTAAAACATGTTAACTCCGTCGCGACACATTAATTGGCACACGGTCAACGCGCGACTTCATTGGCCGACGGCCAGCAAATAATAATCGTTGCAGGGCACAGCAAGCATGCCCGGTGAAGCCACGACCAATAGGACGATGGTATGTTGAAAAATATCGACCAACACAAGTGATATTGCTAAAGTGGAAAATATAGGGGGATCACTTCAATCTTGTCCAAAGTACCAGTAAATTTGTGCAGTCCTTATAGGGATAGATCGAGTGGAAATGTTTGGGCTGCTCTTAACATCGAGGTCTTGAGAGCTGATTTTTTATAATAAAATCCTTGCCCACAATTGCAAACAGTTTGACCCTTTTAGTTACAGATGGGTACAATTTTAAACATTGAAAGGAGCAATTATTTTTGTTTGCAACTGTACTGATATCAGTAAATTACTATGTCATATGCTCGGACTAATAAAATTGTGTCTCTACATTATGTTCTAGGTATAGTCTATTTACAGTATCTTGACACTTAGTGATATATTTGGGAGTTTATATCCATTAGGGAACTGTTTGAGCAGGCGAACTAATTTTTACGTTTGTAGTACACATACTCTGACCATTTAACGTACTGATTATTAGCACTTAACTCAAAATTCTGAACTATTCACAAACTGTACACGAATGCACAAACTGTCTAGTATAGGCTATTCACGGTAAAGTGAGCACTTTTGAAAGCCCTCTCATTTTGAATAATAGTCAATAAACATATTTTATTTTAGTCTTAGACGTTAACTTCCGAGTGTTGTGGAATATGCACACTGTGTTTATTACTTACATATCAATATTTCTTTTTTAAATAAAGGTGGTTAAAGGTCAAAAACTGGTTGGAAGAAAAAGTGACTAGGGCTTCAAAAGTGATCACTTTACCGTGAATAACCTATATGTGTAAAGAGCCAGTGTGTCTGGTGGTAGAGCAACCATAGTGACATGCAGAAACTCGCGGGATAGCAATATGCAAAGATATAGTCGGTGCAGTTACCAAACCGTTACGTCTTGGAGACCTGTATAAGTTGTGCTCTGAATTGCATGAGTGAGTGTGATTGCGAGGGTGTGCTGGTAATGAAATTGCACTGCAGCTCCTTCATGGACTTCACGAACTCCCATAACGATCGGATATTCCAGCAGGATGTTCCACCATGTCACCCTGCCCAAGTTGTCCAGGATTAGTTCCAGTTGCATTTTTGCAGAGTCTCAAGTGGTTATACCTCTTCGCCCGATACGAACCCCAGCGAACATTTCTGGGATGTGGTGGGGAGGTCCATTCTCATCCAAGATCCTGCACCTATAAATAGCAGGGCGCTATGGATAGCTGTCCAAATGGCACGAGACAAAATTCTCTCTACACAGTGGCGTTTATTCCACAGACACGAGGTAAGCAATGCTTACCCTATATGCCTACATATTGGAAATGTTTGACCCTTTATAGTTTTCGCCGCAACTTCGAGAAACAGAGTTTTCGTAACTCCCGTACTGTACACGCATAGTGCTGCTATCTAGTATTTATTTTCACAAACGGGAGCGACTAGCGATGAATCGAACTCGCAAGCAACAACACGCCACACGCTGGACCGCGTTCCTTCGGCAGGGTAAGCAGTCGTTCTGTTTGCGTCCTCCAGTCCTACATTTTCCCTTGGAAAGTGTGTTCGGGAAAACGGGAGTTTTCATATAATTTATAATATCTCTCAAAATGATATTCAGTTAAATTATTATTACATTAATTTCGTTTCCGTTTTTATAACTAATGTTAGGTATTATAAAATGGTGAAGACCCAGATGCCACGACGAGTTGCCACACTTCGCGGGTTAGAGGAAGGTTTACACGATACTAGACCCGTATCCCGTGACTTTTGGAACGTCACCTAACTAGCCCGCTACACTCGTGTAAACTTGACTTTTGGCTAGCCTGAGGCGGCTGACAAAAAAGCAACAGATGCCAGGCGGCGGATAATGGAGCGTCGCCGCCGCAGTCCCCCTCCCCCCCCCCCTTGCCCAACAACAAACATCGGCTTGAACGGGCCAAGAGGAAGTAGTGCACGTGGCGGGAACCAGCTCGCGGCATCCCGGAGAACAAAACACTGCCAAGTGCGACGAGCAGTTATTTGCCTCCCCGGCTCCTCGTCGGACGCCCCAGCCGCATGCAAAACAGTTCGGATTCTTACTACAGGGACGGCCAGCAAAACATAGCGGCACGTCCTTGAGCGGCACAAGTTTGGTTTCAAATTTTCTTCACCGTAAGAGACGAATATGCCATTCACGGTAAAGTGAGCACTTTTGAAAGCCCCTCTCATTTCGAATAATGGTCAACAAATCTATTTTATTTTAGCCTTAGACGTTAACTTCCGAGTGCGGTGGAACATACACAATGTGTTTATAACTTGCATTTCAATATTTATTTGAAACGGTGAACAAAGAATAAAAAAAATGGCCCGAAAGGAAACAGTAACTACGGCCCTAAAAGTGCTCACTTTACCGGTAACAGCCCATACACGTGCGTAATGTACACATCTGTGCACGCTGGTTCTGAATGGGTTGTCGGCCTCCCTTGCGGCATCCAATAGCCGACGGCACGTCGGATCTCGCGAGGGTTTCCAATAATAGCCGCGGGGCGTCGCCCGGGTCGAGGCACAGAGGAGACAACTATAGGCTGTTCAGGGTAAAGTGAGCACTCTTGAAGGCCCTGCTTATGATCTACTCGTATGTCCGTTGGGTATTCTTCCGCCTTATGTAAGATTAACATTGCCATTGGGCTCATCAATTTATTCATGCGTCGGTCAAGTGAAACTGTAAAATTACTACAAAAGTAAATAGTTTACAAATCTGCTCAATGTTTTACACTTCTACGCTTTAAAAAAAACAGAAAGCGAACGAAAAAATTAAAGTTATCACAAATGGTTACCTAACATGTTTTATTCGAAATTAATATATGGAACTACTTTCCCTCTATCGTTACCAACTTTAATGGGAGCATGTCACTCAGTGCGCCCGTTAAAATGTATGTAGATAAGAGACGTGGCATTTTTCTAAGGTTGATTTCAAAAGTGTTCACTTTATCGTGAACAGTCTTTATACAGAAACGAAACAGTGGCGGTTCCCCTTGATATGCGAGGTACCCGTTCGCTGATTGGCCGCGCGAGGCCCAAGTAACGGGCCTTATGTCTGATTGGCGACTGCACGCTGAGAGAAATTCGCTATTGGCTGGGCTACCGGTTGGGTTATCGGGCGCTGATTGGCGAACGGCGACCCAACATTTCGTTAGCCAGCAACGGCATTTTACTGGCGTGTGGGTTTGTTGTATGAGCGGGTGTTCCGCCTCTGTATTCGTAAATGCTCCATGGTTGCGGCGCGGCACCTCTTAGAAAAAAGACAACTGCCTAGAGATGGCAAATATTTTTTATATAGGCTGTTCACGGTAAAATGAGCACTTTAGAAAGCCCTGCTTAAGATCTACTTGTATGCACGTTGCGTGTTCTTCCGTCTTATGTCAAATTAACACTGGCAAGAGCCTCATCACTTTACCCAAGCGTCGGTCCAGTGAAACTGTGAAATTATAGGAAAAGTAAATATTTTACAAATATGCTCATTTTTTTTTAATACTTCGATACATAAAAACAGAAAGCGAAAGAAATAATTTAAGTTTTCACAAATAGTCACCTAACTCTTTTTTATTCGACGTTAAGATAGGGAACTACTTTCCATCCATCGTCACCAACTTTACTGTGCGTATGTTACTCAGCGCGCCCGTTAGAATATATACAGGCAGGAATAGTGACTTTTTTCCAAGGTTAATTTCAAAAGTGCTCACTTTATCTTGAGCAGCCTTTATCAGTAAAGGCTATTCACGGTAAAGTGAGCACTTTTTAAGGCCCTGTTAAATTTTTCCTTCCAATTATTTTCTACCTTTTCGCCACTTTTTAATGTAAACATTTCAATATGACTAATAAACACAGTGTGTACATTTCACCACTCTCAAAAGTTAACGTCTGAGACTGCAATAAAATATATTTAATAGGGGTTAATGCCTTTTGGGAGGGTCTTAAAAAGTGCTCGCTTTACCGTGAACAGCATATAATAACAGGTACTGCGCCAACACGTATCGGTTGCGAAGAGTAAAGGCCCTTACACAATTGAAAACTTTAACATTTGACTTAACGTTTGCTTTCCGACATGTTGTTTCTCATGGAGCTTGACACAATGGAACTGTCAAAGGCAAAGTCACGCACTCTTGACTTTGCGATTTCGAAAAGATTAAATTTAAAGTCTTAGTCAAGCAGCCATTTTGCCGAGAATCTAACATTTATTATGTGGAAAGTGCGTTATTTTATTATAGGTCGATTTAAATCCCGGTATATTAAAAAAAAAAAGCTCGTCTTAAATTAAATAAATGGCAAACAAATATAATTTGAAGAGGAAATATATGAATTGACATATTTTAACAAATTACACAAAAGAGGGTTTTTTGTTTTGAAATAAACTTTTAATGTAAATTTTAAGTCTATTTTTACAAAAGGTACGTACAATGCATTCCTGGCTAGTATAATTATTTACAAAACAAGATATGCATTTTTACGAAGCTCGCAGAACCGATGTTCAATTGTCTGAACTCTGATATGACAATGTTTAATTGTGTATTGGTGGCTTCGTCAGAGGAAAGGAAACGTAAAGTCGAATGCTAAAGTTTCCTACTGCGCAAGACAGGCACTGGTGTGTTCGTTAGACACCGGCTTATCCCACGTGTACACCTGGTGCAGCTGAGCGGCCAGATCGTCTGGGCGGTCGGCGCGGCGATGGCGGTGACCCTGGCTGGACGCTGACGTCAGCCCGGAGATAAGTGCCTCGCCCCCGCAGGGGGGAAGAGAGGAATAGCCACGAGGGATGGGAGATAACACGATAAACTGTCTGGAGCCTTGCCACCGAACGCCAAGTGGTTTAATACCCGCCAATTTCAATGGCCGCAGCAGGGGCGGGAAGTGGACCCCCCCCCCCCCCTGGCCACCCGCACTATCGCGCGGGCAGCGAGACCAGCGACGACGCACAAGTGCAAACATGTTGGCCAACATAAAGACCGACCACCTTAACTGATGTAATTACTCCTTTCGGGCATGTTAAAGGGATCACATCGAGAGGAAAAGAGGGGGAATGAATTCAACTCTTCTTGCAGGTTTTTTGTCAATCTAATGTTATATATATATATATATATATATATATATATATATATATATATATATATATAAGGAAGCTTTAAAAATTTCGCTATAAATGCTAATAATAGGATTTTTGAAGGGTGCACTTTTTGAGTATCCAGTGTGATGTCCTTGGCGTGTATTTATATCACTCCGTATATTTAATAGCATAAAATACATGTTCAAATATTCCCTCCTCAATACACCCCCCCCCCTTTTTTTTCAATACAAAGTAAAAAGGGATATAAAAATTAAGAAAAAACGCCGTAGTGCATTTCGTACCTACAAAAAATTTATTTATAACATAAAATAAATTATACTTAATCACGGAAAAATCCGTAAAAAATACATAACACATAATCACGGATTGAAAAACAATTCCACATGGTAGTACTGGCGATATGCATATTCTTGGTCATGAGGAATTGTTTTTCAATCCCTGATTATGTATGTATTTTTTTACGGATTTTTCCGTGAATATGGGTAATTTATTTTTTATAAATAAATGTTTTGTAGGTACGAAATGTACTGCGGCGTCTTTCCGGGAACTGACTCAAATCCAGATATCATGGCTACTACACTCACTGGATTAACCCTTTAAGGACGCCGCCTACTTGGATGTTTTTTTTTTTTTTAGCGCGATTGAGGAAGGGAAACGCGGAACCGACAAGGACGACATTGACACGCGCAGCTGATGCCCCTTCGCTCTTACACGCAAGGCGCTGAATTGGCGTGCAGTGTCTCCGCTGTGCTGCGTGTACCTATGGGACTTTAAGCGGCGATCCTGTCATTTCATTGGCGGAAAAGTCTGTAGGAAGGTTCCATGCAGGTCCCTATAATAGTTTCACATGTTTCCGACTACTATATCATGAACCAAAATCGTGTGAAAAAGCCGTTTTTAGCTACATTGGAGGGGTCGGGAATAGCATTAATAACGTACATGATATATCGAGAGTGTTATACGTACCTCGCCCGAAATGTGTTTTCTTTTCGTACATTGGTATCATAGGGACACGTTTAAGGGTTTCGTTATATAAAAAAAAAAAAAAAAAAAAAAAACGCGGGTTTCAAAACATTGTGCCACGCGTTTCCACCATCAGGTAGGCGGCGCCCTTTAAGGACTGCACAAATTTACTGGCACTGAAGACAAGGTTGAAATGAGCTGCCTATATTTTCTACTTCAGCCATATAAATAGTGTTGGTCAGTGTATTTCAACATACCATCGTCCTATTGGTCGTGGCTACACTGGGCATGCTTACTGTGCCCTGCAACGTTTATTATTGGCTGGCCGTCGGCCAATGAAGTCGCGCGTTGACTGTGTGCCAATTAATGTGTCGCGACGGAGTTAACATGTTTTACAATCCTTCGTGTTCATTTGAGAAATTATTAAACAGTTTTATTCTTACGAAATTAAATGTTGACTAATTGTTATTTTTTAATTTGATTCCCATATAGTCTAGCGAATCGGCAAAACAATGAAAGTGTGAGTTTTGTCTCCAAGAGCAAAGAAATTTCCACATTAGCATAGCCTCGTATATATACGTGCATACCCCTCAAAGGGTTAAGTCAACCTCTAATCGACTCAACTCCGGATTTAAAGGTACTCCGTTTCTAGCCCAAAAATCGTACCGCAATTAAGTCAAATGGAGTGAGTGAGTGAAGAGATTAGGGCAGCTCTTAACATCGGGGTCTTGAGAGCCGATGACGGAGAAGTGAGATGAGTATGGAGCAGCACCGGGATGAAAGGGCGGGGGAAACGGGTAATCCCCGAGGAAATCTGTCGACCAGCGGCATCGTCTGGGGCACGATTCCCACTTGCGAAAATTCGGGAGTGACCCGGCCGGGGAGTGAACCCGGTTCACCTTGGTGGAAGGCGAGCAGGCTAACCGCTCAGCCACCGCGGGCCCTCTAATGAAGTGTCAGCAGCCGCCATTTCCAGCAAAAAGATACACCCAGAATAAGAGTCAACCCGGAATTCATTCAACTCCGGATTTTCAGAGGTTGTTGAAAATCCGGAGTTGATGAGTTTTACGGTGTATTTCTAAATACAGGTTAGAAGTTAGCATGGGAAGTAACTATACCTCAAATCGCAACCATGTTTGCCCATCCCCACAAAATCCGCGATGCATGTGCTCTGTAGTTAGAATATTTCCTGCATGTCCACGCGACTATACAACGTTAAGAACTCATAAAAAAGTAGTACAGACGCCATGAAAATTATCAGAAAAGTGCGATTAACGCTGTGTGTGAAACAAGAATGTATATATTTTTCAAAATTATAAAACACTTTACTAAAATATACTTTTTAAATATAACATAATAATCGATTAAAAGAGTGTATTTTTTAACAAAATTTAAGCATATTTCCATTCTGGATGCTTCAGAAAGCAGAATTAGCTAGAAAATCTTTGTCATGGAATATCGTCATAATGTTTACTATGATTGTATGTAAGAAAATTATAATAATGTAGGAAATTATTTTTATATTTGATTTTATGTGCATCCATTTGCCACATATATTTATGGCTGAAACTGATGTTAATAAAGTTAGTTACAAATTTTATGTGATAGATTATTAGTATGATTTTATTACATATGATCACAGTAAATAGTATAACGATCTTTCTTGAAGAATATTTTCCTGTAAATTCTACTTTCCGAAGTATCCAAAATGGAAATTCAGTTAGATTTTGTTAAAAATGTGGACTCTGCCGATCAATTAATTTTTTACATTTAAAAAGTATATTTTAGTAAAATATTTTATAATGCTGCAAAACATATACATTCTTCTTTCATATACAGCACAAATCGCACTTTTCTGACAATTTTCAAGACGTCTGAACTACTTTTTTTTATGAGTTCTTCACATTGTATATAGTCAGGTGCAGCGCTCCACAGGCAGTTGCTTATTTCAACCTTAAGATGCGTTAGAAAAATATCTACCAAAATAGTCTGGACAAGTAGTACATATCCGGGCAAGTACGCATACCGTACGTACTTAACAAGTACGCCACATACCAGTGGCGTAGCCAGAAATTCCCCAAGGTAGGGGTTAGCGGTGCGCACGCACGTTTTAATTATAGGACAAATACTATAAGCTATTCAAGGTAAAGCAAGTACTTATCGATTAAAAATCTCCCAGCCGGCATAGTAACCAAAATATTATACTTTATTGTGGCCTCAGGTGTTAACTTTTCAGAGCTATAACATGTATACACTGTGTTTTTTTTAGCCACATGTCAAGTTTTATATTAATAACTGCCGAAAGGATACATATAAGCTGAAGATAACTTAAGCACGGCCTTGTAAAATGCTCACTTTACCGTGAACAGCTTATAGAAGGAAAAAATTCCTCACAATCAGTAGCGTAGACGGAGGGGGGGGGGGGGGGGGGAGGTTATTCGGGGTTCACCTTCCCCCCTCCCCCAGCCTCAAAATATAATGGACACATATTAAAAAATGAAATATATAGTGTGTTTTCAGTAAAATAAGAAAGTAGGTAAATAAAACAGTGAAAGTACCGTTGTTCTTCAGCTCAGAAATGTTTTATAGGCACTGTTTTATAAATGAAAGACCCCTCCCCTCCTCTTCACATAAGTAAATTTCTGCCTACACCACTGCTTACACTATATTATAGATAATAGTTAGGGGAACGTGTTTTTCGCGGGAAGATTTCAAGACCAGTTGTACTCCAAAACGCTTTACTTCATATGCACTTCGATGGTTGGGGAATATTAAATATCACTTGCCTCTAGTGTCTGTCCGCCAATCACGGACGTTCAATATAGGAGTAATTTATTCTGATTGGCCCAGTCGAATATGAACACGTCTTCTCACGCGGACGCGCGGCCAATAACCAAAGGAAGTTTTGATTGTGGACGTAGGATATTGAAGTATAGCATGAGCATAAGTATTTTCGCGAAAAAACACGTGGTCCTAATCACGAATTACATACATTAAATATTTTACCGCAATTAAAGGCTTTTTAATAATATTAATACAAATAGTTGACAATCTCAGGGGCAAAGTAGGGCGGTACAACCACCATATCCGCCCCCCTCCCCCCCCCCGACTAAGTTCCTGGACAGCTGGCAAATCATAACACGGCGGTAGATGTGGGTCACAGAGTATCAACCTGTTACTGTGTATCTGATACTCTCTTGTATCAAGTACTATAAATGAGTACACTGCCGAAGTATCCGATACATTTAGTATCAGCTTAACATTCGCCGCCAGTATGTTGCGTCTGCAGTTGCACGTAAATTCTGATACAGTAAAATTCTAATTGTATTTGCGACGTGCGGTTAACACGATTTACATACAGCAAGTTCATTGTCCTCTCTGAAACATTTTCGCACAAATTGAGTCTTTTATTATGATCTTGTTCTTAGCCAGACTTGATTTCACTGTAAAATACACACAGTACGCCAACTCAAAACATGTATTTGATAACGCGCTTATCTAACTCCATGGACTAAAGATGAGGTAGACCGATCTCTCTGGCTGCGCACAACCAATCTCTGTGTCCCAACATTGGACTGCTTTTCAGCCTATACTAGTAAAAATGGCGTGGATTGGATTTCAGGTTAGAACACTATTTACTAAACACGTGCTTTGAGATGTTTGCATACTTCCTCTAATCAATTTGTATTACTGTTTGATAAAATTAAAATTGGTAAAAGTATTTAATTACTATAACAGTGCCTGTTATTTAAAAATTAAGATATGAACAAACACGATCATCACTCAATGACTAGGACCTGCAAAATTCGCGTTATTTTTTGGCTTCAAGCTAGAATTCACGGTACTGTATACACTGAAGCCGGCGTCGTTCCTTAATTTGCTGCTGCCCAGATGTTAAAGTCACTCCCTTTCTGAGTGAACTGTACGTGATTGGGGCACACGATTGTGAAGCGTCCATTTACTGATGCAGAGATATCCGGGGCGTGTCAAATAAAACATGGCCCAATGACACGCGTATTGCAATGGTAAACGTGTTTTCAGTTTAAACAGTTCTAAAATAATAACGCGAATTTTGCAAGTCTCTTACTCATGACCATGTAACTTGGACAGTTGTGTAGGATTGGGGTAAGTCAATGTTGGGTACATGCGCAGAAGACGAATAAGCGGTCTACCTTATCTTTAGTCTATGTCTAACACACGCCTATCTGATATTGTCATTTCATATAAGTGGAGTAAAATCTGACAGATAATGTGACCAACCTATACAATATGTAAACAGTAAACGCTCTCGCTCGTACACTATTGTATCAGCCGATGAACTGCTGCGGGATTCGTGTTGTTAGGTTGGCTATTCTGATGATGGCTTTGGTAGAAAATAGTACTCGGAACTAAAAGTTGTAATTTAAAATCTTCATTTTACTTACAACATATATCGTTTAAATTATGTTTTTAAAGTAATATTAAATTTTCTTGGCTATTAGTAACTGGACTTTAAAAACATGTTTAGCATTTATGACAGAGTATGTCGACACATACGAACAGTAAACGTTTCCAGCCAATGGCTAGCAATGTTTATGTTTCCAATATTCAATCCGGTGAAGGCCGTTATGCGTGTGCTTTTTTTCTCATCGTATTTGTTGTACGAATATCTTATTGGTGGTTTCAGAATATTTAATTTAATTCAGAATAATTAAATATTTAATAATAATTTTTTTATTTGCTTTTTTCAAACGTAGTTGGTTGTAGGTACCGTTGTAGTGCGTTTTGTTGAATGAAATGTAATATTAATCTGCACGTCGTTAAAACTGCTCGTTCCGCCATTTTCCTTACCGTCTTCCACAATGTAGTGACACGAATAGTGTCACTTCATTGTTTAAGTTTATTTGTATCAGGAAACTTGCGCAGTGTTGATTTTACTGAATGATTTTGCAAATAAATTATTTAATGCTAGTGACGAACAAATGTGATCTTAGTGGAGTAAACTCACAAGGGTTGCCATAGAAAAACACGTGTTCAAGAGGTTACAACAGTAAGTTTGCGTGTTTTGTAAATGCATTTGTAAACCGTTAATATAATTATTGAAATGCACGTGGCCTGAAAAAAGCTGCACTTTCCACACTTTTGTAATGAGTGAATAATATTTGTTTGTCTACATCGTAAATTCGAGTGTAAAGTTAACTTCGGTCAAAGTGTGTGCGTGTATATATTGCTGCATCTGTACGAATACGAACAGGAACGTTTGTATCGCATTTTGTATTTTCATTAAAGTTATAATTTTTGAAGTTAAATAATTTTAATGTTATTTCCATACGAGAAAAATTTTTCACTGCTCCATCAAAACAATAAGCAACTCAAAATGCCAGACGCTCACAAGAATTTCAAAATAATCCCATCTCACTAAAGACGTTAATCTAAAGCCCCCTCCCCCCTTTTTTCTCTTATTCCCTTTTCCCTCGAAATAAAAAAAAACAGAACCATAAAACTGGTTGGAATGCCAACTTAGCTATAATATCGTACATTAATTACTGGACGTAAATTAGCTAACGTCGACTTTCAGTGCCTGCCATGACAGGGAACAAGAGGAAGGAGGAAAATGCAAGTGTGCATTGGACTCAAAACATTTGTTTACAGAAGTATTTTTCTTCAATGACAAAACAGCTGCGGTGGAAGGATACGCCGTGGTCGTACTACTTTTCTAGAACTGTCAAAATTTACCCCACTTACATGAAATGGACAATACTGTGTACCTGGTACACGTCCGCTACTCGAGTGAGTAGCGAGGCAGCGACGCACTCGGGAGCATGGACAAAAATTGAGGTAGACCGATTATTCGTCTTCTGCGCATGTATCCAACATTGACCTACCCCAATCCTACACAACTGTCAAAGTCACGTGTTCAACAGTGACGAACGTGTTTGTTTATATCCTAATCTTTGAATGACAAGCACTTTTGTATGAATAAAATACTTCTACACAATTCTAATTTAATCAAAATGCATTACATATCGGTTAGAGGAAGTATACGTACATCTCAAAACACTTGTTTACTAAACAGTGTTCTAACCTCAAATCCAGTGCACGCCATTTTTGCACGTCTTATTGGCAGAAAAGAATTTCAATGTTGGGACACAGAGATTGGTAGTGCGCAGCCAGCGAGATTGGTCTACCTCATCTTCAGTCTATGCTCGGGAAGCTCAGTAATTCCTGTATCTGATACAGAAAGTATCAGATACAGGTCCTGCATCTTTATCAGTTTGGAGCAGGTACAGGAAATGGCTATGGCAACACATCTCTACCCGACGCGGCGGTAGTCTCCCCCTGTACGAAGAGCTCGGGTGTGAAGAAACACGTGCAGTGCGGAAGCCGCGTGGCGCAGACGCCATGTCCCGGGGGGGGGGGGGGGGTGGATGATTGGGAGGGTTAGGGGGGGTGACGGGTGTGTGCGGGGGTGTCTCGGGCGCCACCAGGCCGCCACCCCTGGCGTCTAGCGGCGTCGCGAAAAGCCAGCTTGATTGAACCGTCTCGTCTCCTTAACGAGGCGAGCTCCGGGCGGCCGGTGCGTACGCAGCGTCTCTCTGTACCGAGATGAGTTTCGTCGCCAAACTGCGTTTACGTCACAGACACGTCACACGGAACACACCCTGGCTCACCCACCTGTTCCAAGAGTAAGTAGTATAGTATAGGTAGGGGTAGTGAAATTCCGTGAAAAGATTTCAAGACAAGTTATATTTCAAAACACTGTAGGGTCGTTTTCCTGTCTTGATTGGCTGAATAACTTTTTGACACTTATTAACTGCCTGCACACGAATCACGTAGGAGCCCTGCCAATGTGGCCGAATTCTGAGTGGCCCGGTCAAATATGAAAACGCCTTCTCAAGCAGACGGTAACCAATGGCAATAGACGAAATGCTGTTGGGTGCTTACAGTATTAAAGTCTACCCTGTACTCAATTTTTTTTCGCGAAAAATCACTAGCTCTAAGTACATACCATTCTCCGTTACTTACAATTTTTCTGAAGCCCTTCTGAAGTGAGTAGAGATATTGGATGGACCGCCGCGTTTTTTTAAATAGTTGTTTGCGCGAATACTCGTATCTCGGAAAACAATGTTTTGCAAGTACGACGTTTTGTCGGGGGAAAAAAAAAAAAAAAAAAAAAAAAAAAAAACAATCATCTATGACTCTAATTTTTACTTTTGTCATATTATGTATATTCTTGAAAGAAAAAAATTCGTGAAAATGGTCAAATATCGCATTTTTAAAGCTTGTCTATGCAGTTTCCTTAAGCGGCAAGAGAAGAATACAACGATACGGGCGTAGTTTAATCTGTGGGCTTTCATCGCGTGTAATAGCCCCTCCCCCACGCCCCCTGTTTAAGAACTAATTTACATTCGACGGGGGTAGTTGGCGGGGTGGGTGGGTCCATCCCACTCTTGACATCGAAGTCTTCAGGGCTGATGAGGGTGAAGCGAGGTGAGTATGGAGCAGCGGCGGCAACGGGAGATCCCCGAGAAAACCCGCCGATCAGCGGCATCGTCCGGCACGATTCCCACATGCAAAAATCCAGGGGCGAACCCCGCCGGTAATCGAACCCGGTTAGCCTAGGTTGGAGGCTAGTATTATAAATACTACACCACCGCGGCCCCAAGTCCTGCTGAAAAACTACTACCAGGATATTCCTCCACCTCGTGCAAACAAAGCTTAACCGAGTGTATAAAATTACGCCGAAGGGACAACGCACCAGTTTAATATTTTGCATGAGAACTATTCCTTACTACGCAATACCAACACACTTATTTCTTCTCTGTTTTTATTCATATTAATTATAAATTATAATTTATACATTAAAAAAATAAAGGTTATATTTCAACTTACACAAAAATAAAGTACTTTTGCCCTTCATGACACCCTTGATGGAATGATTATTTTGATAGAATTGATTTGAATGGAATGTTGCTCTGAGTAAGTGAAACCCTTAAAAATGCTAGATTGGAAATTTTTTTCTCCGACATGCCATTGGAACAAGTGTACATGACAAACTGAGTACAACATTGCTAAGTGCCGATTTATGTTAACACACGTATAATACGCTTGTGAAACGTGGAATATTTAGGGGAAGACCAAGCACGCCATACATGGGGTGATTTTTCAAAGGTTTGGTTCAAAAAAGTGTGAAATAACCGCGAATAGACTGTACAAGATCATGACAACGAAGTTTCATACTCGCTGCATCCTCTTGTGTTCTTAGGTATAGTCTATATTTATTTAGAACAGTACACCGTAAAAATATTTTCTTTACAGCAAAGAAAAATATTTCTTTGAGGCGCTTTAGCTTGCGGTAAAAAATATTGCTTAACAGCAAAGAAAAGCTTTAAAAAAATATATTTAGTGTTACCAAATTTTTTCTTTAAAAAAATGTTCTTTGCCTTAATGCAACCAAGTATTTTATCTTTACTGCAACATAAAGCTTGCTTTACTAAAACTGCAATTATCTTTAACTTAAAGATTAAAGCTAACACTGTAAAAAATAATGGTAAAATTACTTGACAAGTGTAAGATAATATTCGCAAACTTGTGTGGGAAATATTGTTTTCCTTACGTGTAAGGTAAAATTACCGCGCTCTGGAATAAAATTCACGTACATGGTAGTCAAAAATCCCATGCATGGATGGGAAAATTACCTTACGACGTGTGGATCTCCTAGTCCATTAATGACTATTTGATAATCGTATTTTATATATATTTTACCTTAAAATTAATTTTTATATTTTAGTCATATAAGCTTTTCAACATAGCTCTTTATATGTAAGGTATATAATTACCGCACTGTGGAGTAAAATTCACGTACATAGCGTTGGAAAAACCTCATAAATGGATGGGGAAATTACCTTACGACGCGCGCGTCTCTTCAGAATAGTCTCGCCAGCTAAGTGGGAAGACGGCCGGAAAGACAATCGTTTAACACATTCATAATCACTGCTACTATCATGCTGTCTTCATGGTGTAATGGATAACGCAACGGCCCATCGTGCTAAAGGACCGTGGTTAGCTCCCACCCTCCCACAAATGTCGAGGATTTTAGAGTTGATGTTTCGGTTGATGTTCCTTTGAGGATATAAGTAATTAAAAAATTAACAGAACTAATATCTACGGATAATTTTTAATATCAGTTTAGTATACAATATAGTTAGTATTACCTTAATTATGTGGAATTTTCCCCCAATTTTGTCAAGTACTTCCCGTACGATTAGGGAATAATACCTTACGTGTTAAGTAAATTTAATTCACATTTAACAGGTAATTTTACCTTACATGCACAGGTAATTAACTTCCCTTACATGTAAGGGAATTTTACCTCAAATTTTTTAAAAGTGAAATCATTGTTACGGCAATGCAATGTTTTTGTTACCATTATTATATGCTTTATACAAAAATTTTCTTTGCGGCAAAGTTACTTTGCAGTGGTTCATATCTAAAGAAAAAAAAATTTTGCTGCAACACAATTTGCATTGTGGGAAAGAAAGTTTTTTTTTTTTTTTTTTTTTTTTTTTTTTGCGTGTAGGCTGAGGTTAGAACGGATTTGGGGATTTTCTGTAACAGTTTTGAACACAGCAGTACTTGGCAGTGGTCTTATTTTACATGTAAATAAACGCTCTAAGAAATATAACAGTTAATAGCTGTTATTTCAGTTGTGTTACACATACCAGAATGTAAAGGGTGGATGGGGTAATCGCCAAAGTGGGGGAGAAAGGTGTCTCTGCGTGCCCGAGTTGCCGGGGCAGTATCATGGCCTTGCGTTCGATCGCGGCAACTTGCACATAACTCCAAAATTGCTGAACGGAATGTCGAATACTTTCTCCAGCAATGGGACTCTCTGGTTCCTCGAGAGGTGCTTCAACACCCGCCACCCTTGGGTTTAAAAAAACAAATGGATGCCACGTCGGGCGGCGCCTCGAGCCCACCTGGGATCCTCATTACCCGGGAAGCCTTGTTAATGTAGGACGATGGATACATGGCACCAAGCCCAGACCATGAGACGTGAAGTTGAACTAATTGGGTACTCAGGCAGTTGGTGACAAAATAAAACCTTAATGAGGGAGTTGGATGCCATATTTGTTTTATATAATTTTTGTCGTTACTTGTGTTTTAGCTTAATCATTGGAAATGTGACTTTATTACGGTATATAACATCATTTAATTACATTTTGGTTTCTTGAACTACTACTACCACCACACTGTTAAAAAATTCCGTATATTTACGGAAATGTAATGTTTTATGGAAATGTACAGTGTGTATACGGAAAGACAATCCGTAATGACGAAAAACGGAGTTAAGTCCGTAAATACAAAATACGGAAAGTCTCCGTATTCACTTTGGCTTTGAGTTCGGTTTCAAACCTTGCTTACGTGCAAAATATTTTAACTTTTTTAATATAATTTTTTATACACGTTAGAACACGCACATAACGAAAATTAAAGACATTTTCATTATCTCTTTTTATTTTAAACGGAAAGTACATAGAACTTACTTGGAAAATAACGGAGACGTTCCGTGAAATTTACAGAAGGCCCGTTTCTGAAAATCAATGTGTCCGTAATTTTACGGAGAGTTTACGGACACTTCTGGATAATTTTTTACCAGCACTTTTCCGTAAAACGAAGGGAATTCTTTTTAACAGTTCACTCTTGTGGTCATTCTCTGAAGTTATTCAATAATCGAATCCCATTCATTCCACACGGTAATCAAATAAAGGTACTCTGTTGATATTAAAGTTATTCAAGAGTCTGGGCGATATACTATGCGGTGTCGAAAAAATTTATAATGGATGCTGAATAAATTTAACGGCTCAAAAACTGGTAACACCGCGCAATTATTTCTATCTCCTCCCTCCCCCCATAATTTCAATGTGAAGAAATTCCACTGCCTATGGTAATCTAAACTCTGTTGTGAAACCCAGAAGTCGCATGGAGACTTAAGTGTAAGCACGAGATTGTCGGTAAACTCCACTGGAAGTTCTTTCTCTGGTGACCGATCCAGAGGCTAGACCCGTGCTGGCAGTGGTTGAAACTCCCCTTGCTGGGAGAGATCCCGAGGGAACTGCAGTAAATGAAGGGTGGAAGCAGTGAGCGGTGACACAGCTCCGGTATTGCCCTGGACAGAAAGTAGATGTGAGGATAAAGCTGAAGTCACAATTCCCCGACGAATCCGACACGACATCCCCGACGCAACGAAATTTGAGTAGCAGCCAATGAAAAGCAAGGTCACTGTGACGTCAGCCCGACAAAATTGCGGCCCCGACAGCCCGAAAATAGTAGGTTCTATTTCTACTTCCCGTCGTGTCGGGCTCGTCGAAGCACGCAAAAAAAAATGTAAATACAACATCATAAAACAAAATTTCGTGTAGGGAATAAATTAACTTGCAACCAAAATAACGTTCCGGTTTGTTTTTAAATACAGTGCATTTTTTCTCTTGCATAAATTCAAATATTGTCAAAAGCTAAATAATTATTCGCCTTATCGTGAGTTTTAAAAAGTTAATATTGGATATTAAAATGATATCTTGCCGTTTTAGGATATTACAACAGCCAACCAACACACTTGTCGAGAAGATTTCGTAATGATATTTGTGGGCACTGAATGAAATATAATGTGAAATTCCGTCGAGCTCTGCCGTCGTGTCGTGTTAGTCGGGTTATCGTGATTCCAGCTTTACGCCTCTCGGGCAGAACCTCAGCTGGATCTGACAGCGAGGTTCTGAGTTAATGTGGAGGGCTTGGAGATTGTGCCTTTTCTTTTGTGTCCAGTCAACTGTCGTGTTAGCAGTGTAAGAAGGGGGGTGTTTACGCTGATTGAGCGCACGTCGCTCATTTGCAGCCAGGCCCCTCTCACCAACATAAGTCTAATAAAAGGGGGCATATGCTCATGTGTAGGTGTTCTCGACAGCAAACCGAATATGGCTCCTGAGCGAGTGACTGCACGAGGCGCAAGGTCGTGGATTTATAAGAACGTGCCGATTTTAAGGAAGCGATTCTACGAATGTCGATCGTGCAGAGAGTGTGTGGCGTGCTTTGTTTAGGCCAATGTGCCCTAGTGAAACCAAAGCACAATTGTCGGTTCGCTACAAAAGTCGAACTGCAATTTGCACTGCAGTGACGGATGAGAACGAATACCACGTATAACAAGTGAAAGGATCGCTGCTGAATTTCGTGAATTGCCAGATAAACAGAATGTAGATGTAGCTAAGATACACTGGATGCCACAGATTTCTAGGCTTTTCCAACACTTAAGAAAGAGCTAAACAGGAAGGGAGTTTACAATGGACTAGGAAATGAAGGCTGCCACGCCACATCCAATATTTTACACCGACTCTAAAAAAATGGTCTGCAACGTGTGTTTGAGAAGCTGATGCATCGCTGGAAACGTTACTATTGCGGAAAGGAAACTCACACGAAATCTCCAACTGACTCAGAATAGTGACCTCAGTAACAGGACTTCCAGGACAGCCCTCGTACTATACTTTGGCGCATTGTTTACCAAAGGGAGTTTTTACCAAAGGGCGTGTGCATCGTCCTGAATCATAGACAGCGAGGGCGCAGGAAGCACGGAAAAGCTCTCTCGCTGAATAATGCGAGAGTGTTCGCTATGTGGCGTCCCTCCATTGCCCCTCCTTCCTGCCCCGGTAAATCCTGTCATGGTTTCAGCTCAGGGTAACTAAGAATACTGAGTTAAAACATAACGCTGGTATCCCCGAGCACCAGCCGCACACGCCGGCAAGATGGCGTCACTGGCCCGCAAAATGTTGGAATACCTTTCGCCAATAGGCGTCTGGTAAATAACCTACTCGCCGGCCCGTGTAGCCGACAGGGAACCTTCCGGATCACACAGTGGGCACTCGGGCACAATGTCCGTACCCGGAGCCTTGCACAGCCAGTCAGGGAACGGGTACATCCACATCAAGGTAACCGCCGCCCCGTTTCGTCTCTTTGTACTTGTCTGCTCGATGATACACCCCCTTTTATTTATTTTCACCCCCTAACTTTGCCACCGCATATGGTGAATATTTTGGCCCAATAACTGCCAGTCCATCAGCGTTTTATGGATTTGTTTAGACTTAATAATCACCACTTAAATATTAACATTTTTTTCAGTACTTACATATGCATGTTACTATTTAGTATTAATTACTTGTTCCATCGATGTCTAGTAACGACTATTGATTTTCTGCAGTGTTTGTTAATTAGTAAGTACTATTTTTTTTCTTATAAACTGCAATAAGCAAGTGTAAATTGTAAAAATGGTTCAGTTTAAGGGAAGGCAGATATGTCTTAACTGTGCCAAATAAAAACGATATATTATTATTATTATTATTATAGGCTGTTCACGGTGAAGTGAGCACTTCTGAGGCCCCAGTTACTTTCCCTATCAGCCATTTTTTATCCTTTAACAACGTTTTAAAATAAATATTGTAATGTAAGTAATAAACACAATGTGTATATTCCACCACACTAGGCAGTTAACGTCTAATGCTAAAATAAAATAAATTTAATCACTATTAATCCAAAAGAGAGGACTTCCAAAAGTGCTCAACTTACCGTGAATAGCGTATAACGTAGGACATAGGTATATTAGTAGACTAGTCGTAGTTAGTGCCACTATATAAGGCATCGCACGTAGAATTAGAATCCCCTTGGTGTATGGGGAACGGAAGTGGTTGGCAGGTTAACCTCGCCGTTTCCGTACTCCGAGCATCAAGAGCAATCACCGAAGGGTACAAATTAGATAGAAAACACAAACCACTTACGTAGTGAGAGGCATGTAATAAATGAAAAATAATAAAGTAAAAAATAATGTGGTACGACAGCAGGACGCCAGTGGCCAATACGATAAAAAAAAAGGGCCAAAATAAGAATACTATAAGAAAAATCAGCAAAAGCAAACGATAACTTATACCTCGGCATTTCCCAGAAAGAGTACATCTGTAAGGGTGGGAAGTCGCACTGCGTTGTGGAACCTATGGCTGGCCGCGTGGGGAAAAAAAAAAAAGTATTCGTTGTCACTTGGGCATTCCCACGGTACTTCAAATCAGCTGCATCGACGCCAACACCATACTCGATAGCTCAGTGACGTAAGCAGTCGCCACGTTTCTCACATGCGAAACTCCAGGACCGCCCCGATGGGAATTGAAGGGAAGCAGATGAGCTGATCACAGCACTACAGTGGCCCCGTAATTGCCCATTGCACACAAAAGGGAATGAACCCAGCTGTAGAAGTACGCCCTAGTGGCTGGAATGTAAACTGAGAAGCAACTGAGCACATTAAATGTACAGTAAACCACGTTAAGGCTATTCACGGCAAACTGAACACTTTTGAAAGCCTACCTGTATGCACGTTGTGCATTTTCCCGCCTTATGTAAAATTAACATTGTCATGGGCCTCGTCACTTTATTCATGCGTCGGTCACGTGAATATGTGAAATTATTAGAAAAGTAAATTATTTAAGAATCTGCTGAGTTTTACACTTAGATGCATTTAAATAATCTGAACGCAAAGTAAATAATGTCAATTGTCACAAATGGTTAACTAACGCTTTTTATTCGACGTTAAGACATAGAACTATTTCCCCTCCGTCGTTGCCAACTTTACTGGGCGCGTGTCACACAAAGCGCACGTTGAAATTCATGCAGGTAAGAGCAGTGACTATTTTCTAAGGTTGATTTCAAAAGTGCTCTCTTTATCGTTAACGGCCTTTACTAGCCTTTACGCATCGTACACAGAGCTGTGTGTAAATCAGACCGGATTAAAAATTGATTTCGTCTTTTATTTAAAAAAATCAGCCTCATGACCTTAATATTTCACGCAAGTATAATTTCATTTAAACTTTACGCCATATTTCGGTCATGCGGTATTTGTTGAAAATTTAAATGAAAAATGAAGTGCGTAGAAGGAAGTTCAGTGAAGTTTGACAGAGGAAGGTTTAAATTCATTTGAACGTCATCGCAATATTACTGTATACGTTTATTCGTCTATCCGTAGAGGACATCAACAGCTTTAGCAATTAGTGAAATTTAATTTAATAAATTTCATAGTAACGCGAAATTTCTGACAAGTGTGTAAAGCCAATAAATTCAATTTCCCCCCTCCTCTCTTTACCCTAAAATAAACGACGTAACGTAACTGAAGAGACAACTTTAAAACTAAACGAATCAAGGATATTTTAGCACATGCACAATTTCATAACGTAAATGCCCAATAGAATTTCATTATTTTTGTTTCATTGAAACTATACCTACTTGGATTTTATGTGGCCGTTTAAAAATACTGTGTTAGCCTGTATCAGTAATTTTCTTCGCAGACAAGTAGAGACTAGAAAATTTCGCGAATTGATTTTGGCTAAAACTTCAAACACAAGCACATTTCTGTTATATCTGCGATTGCAGCACAGTATATGAGAACGCCCAGGTGAACTCCGAGCAAATGGCAGACCAGCAAAGAAACAAGCACCAAATCCCGTGCCACCTGGCCTGAGGTAAAACTGCGGCTGAACATGGCTATAGGCTATTCACAGTAAAGTGAGCATTTATTAAGGCCTTGCTAAAAATTCCCCTTCAGTCAATTTCTATCTTTCCGCCACTTTTTAATATATACGATGCTATGTCACTAATAAACACAGCGTATACATTTCACCCTTCTCTAAAGATAACGTGTGAGGCTGCAATAAAATATATTTATTAGAGGTTAAGGCCTTTGAGGGGGGGGGGAGGGCCTTAAAAAGTAGCCTACTCACTTTATCGTGAACAGTCTTGGGATAGTAGCCAATGAAGAGATCCACAGGAACGTGGATTCTAGCCTACAGGTCGTTTAAAACGCGAAATTTTGCTGTCCCTATAGACAAGTTAAAAATAAATAGGTAAATAATGAACGCGACCTGGCTGAGATGTACAATCCAGGTCGACTGAAATTCCGCTATTCTGCTTCCACGGATGACCTAGTCACAAAGCAGGAAGTCACTGGCTACCTCCATGTCACGTGAGAACGCCGCTAGCACTGCGATTAGATACCGAACAAATCGATGCGCTGATAACAAGTGTATGATGGGGGCGTGGTGTCACTCAGTCAACAGCGTCCGAGTTCTTAGAATACTGGTCTTTATTTCCTCATGTGGCAGCTACATCTCTTGATACCAGTCCTATCGCACGCGCGACGCCTTTAAATCTGCCAGGGTTTCGTGGAACAGGAGATTCTGCATTATTTTACAGTATAAATCGAAGGTGTCGTAGTACTGCTCCCAAACTTAAACGTGAAGCCACACTGGTTAGCAGGGCTGGCAACCGTCCTGGTACATAGGGAACCAGTACTGTGTCTTAAACGTGAAGCCACACTGGTTAGCAGGGCTGGCAACAGTCCTGGTACATAGGGAACCAGTACTGTGTCTTAAACGTGAAGCCACGCTGGTTAGCAGGGCTGGCAACCGTCCTGGTACATAGGGAACCAGTACTGTGTCTTAAACGTGAAGCCACACTGGTTAGCAGGGCTGGCAACAGTCCTGGTACATAGGGAACCAGTACTGTGTCTTAATCATATGCAACTTATCTTCACAAACGCCACAATACGAAATGACCGTAGAATAATTGCGATACCGGACCCAAGCTTGCAGGGGGCCACGGTGTCTAAGCGGTTGGCCTGTTCGCCTCCCACCAAGGCGATCCGGTTTCAATCCCCGGCCCCGGGTCACTCCGGATATTCGCAAGCGGGAATCGTGCCGGACGATGCCGTTGGTCGGCGGGATTTCTCGGGGATCTCCCGTTTCCCTCACCCTTTCATTCCGGCGCTGCTCCATACTCACCTCCATCACCCTCATCGGCTCTCAAGACTAATTAAACAAACTTTGCTACAGACTTTCCCCGCCGATAAAATGATAGGGTCGCCGCTATAGAAATCCCATGTCAGTTCAACTCCTTGTACGTAGGGGCGAAGGGGCATCAGGCGCGCGTTATAGTGTAATCCTTATCGCTCCAGCGCTTCCTGTCTCAAACACGCTAATAAACTCAAAGTAGGCGGCGCCCTTAACGACGTTTGTTTTAAAGTCGTTTTAAAGCGCAAGGAAAAGCGGAGGTATGCTTGTCTTGACATTAGAGCACAAACTCGGTAAGTACAATCTCGTGAAGTATTGTACGAGAAGGGGAGAATAGGAAACTAGATGGCAACCATCAAAGGCCATTAGGTCCGAGAAGCAGGTCGGTCTTCCTACCATGACCACGGTAGTCTAGTAAACAGCTACTACTTGTCGATAACTGGTACCAAGATCAAAGTGAAATCTGAGGACTAAGGTCGCCTACCTGAAACCATTTAAGCGCTTGAGGTGCGGAGACACAAGTGCTATAAGATCTACAATGCAACGCGCTTCAAGCGCGCCATTGCCGCGACGCGCGAGGTTTTCAACTGATGGGCTTCTTCGTCGGGTTGCGTGTACCTATAGGCTGTTCACGGTAAAGTGAGCACTTACGAGGCCCTAGTTACTTTTTACTTTCAGCCATTTTTATCCTTAAAGCACCCTTTTTTAAATACATATATTGCCATGTAAGTAAAACACAACGTGTATAATACACTGTACTCTGAAGTTAACGTCCAAGGCTACAATAAATTATATTTATTTGACTGTTATTGCAAATGTGAGGGCTTTCAAAAGTGCTCACTTTACCGTGAATAGCCATAAGTACCATAACTAGGGGTAGTGAAATTTCGCGAAAAGATTTCAGGACAAGTTATTTTTCAAGACACTGTAGGGTCGTTTAATAATTTTGATTGGCTCAGTCGCTTTTTGACACGCGTTAAATGCCTGCACACGAATCACGTAGGAGCCGTGCCGATGCCGAATTCTGAGTGGCCCGGTCAAGAATGAAAACACCTTCTCATGCAGACAACAACCAACGGCAACAGACGAACTGCTGTTGGGTGCTTGTAGTATTGAAGTCTACCGTGAACTTTTTTTTTTTTTTTTTTTTTTTTTCCCCCGCGAAATATCGCTAGCTCTAACCATAACCAATCATTAACTAAGTTCAATACAGGTTCTTAGCGTAGTTTTTTTTTTTTTCACTCGTTTTTCTATGTTGGAAGGCTTCAGAATGATATAGGCCCATTCACGGTTACTGCCAAATTTTCTTAAGTCCTGGTGAAGTTCTACTTTATGGCTGTTTCTCCACTTCGTGCAAACAAAGATTAACCGAGACTTTAAAACAAAGGGTCAAAGCAACCGCATTCGTGCGCTTTCAGTTCAAAAAATGTTTTTGCGTTATAACTTTTTTCATATTAGACATTACCAACACAAGCATATTCTCCCTGATTTTATTGATATTAATTACAAATAAACTATTGTCATTTATAGATCAAATTTATGTAAAAGTCAAAGTTAACCAAAAATGAAATTATTTTATGCTAACAGAAGTGTAAAAAGTAGCGACACGTGGCGTATTTTGGAAACAACCAAATATGTCACAAGTAGAGACGTGCAAAATTCGCGTTATCTTTCGGTGACATAACTGACTCCACTGTCTTCTAAACAGGCGAGCACAGTCCGTGGTCCCGTTGGCGGCTGTACTTAAAATAGATCTGCTTGATCTTAAAATAGATTGGCCACTCCACCGCTGAGCTTATGTTATTGGTTCAAGAGTTCTCCCAGGCGTGACAGATACATTTCCGACAATGGCTGAAGTCGGTCAAACGTGCAGTAACTTGGAACTCTGTCTGTCCTCAAAAAAATGAAGCGAATTTTGCAGGTCTTTAGCCATACGTAGGGTGATTTTTCAAAGGTTTGATTTAAAGAGTACGAAGTTACCACGAATATAATATGGGCGTAATAAATTGCAAGGACCATTATGTCCTCGTGCGGGGTATGATTTCTTCGTAGGTTAACATAGCGGGGACACGTTTAATAGTTTATTATTAAAAAAAAAAAAAACCGTATTTCAAACACACCGCAACGCAGTTCACGCAAGGTAACAGTTTACTGACCGATCTATATATAACTTACTAATATTATTAAGAAGTAATGTGAGATTGATTATTTGTTTATATGTAACGGCTAATCTCGTAAACTAAATGGCCAATTCTTATAATTATTTCAATTTTAGGAAGCTACATTCATCCAGACAAACATAGGGTATGTTTAGTTTTTAAAAAATTGATTAAGAAATTTCAAAATTTGTAAAACCAAGTCGGAGAAAAATGAGCTACTTGGGTACTTTCTAAGCATGCGCTAACAAAACCATTATTCGCAGGTAGTCACTCCATTACACATGAGCGAAGCTACGACGGGCTGCTGGTGGGCTTATAAATAACTATGGACACCTCCTTGAGAACGGTGGCCCAATCATCACCTTCCGCTGTGACAGCAGAGAACCAATGCGCAGTTGACGCAGGCATATTTGTGCAAAAGGACTGCAGAGCCTAACCTGAAGGTCATTGAACTTGCGAATTTTTCATGTCTCTACTAATTAGAGATGGCCGGAAAGTTCACACACAGAAGAAAATCGTGTGCACTAGTGGGGGAAACAAAGAGGAATTAGAGAATTCTTAGTTAAATCGAACTAGGATATGAAAGCAGATGCATAATAACTAGAGCCATGAGAATTTCGCGAATTCATTCGGAAGCGAGGTAGACTCCAAACACTTGTTCTTTTCTCCTACTGTTGTGATTGGACGACAGTTGTTTAGACAGGCCCCGTTTAACTGTGATCCAGTAATAAGCAGGAAGCAATAGTGTGAGTGAGTGTTTAACAGTCCTGTACAGAGGCCTCGCTTGATCACAGCAACCAATAAGCAAACGATACTGTCTCGATTGTATAGGAGGCTGCCCAGCCTAGATTGCTGCCAACTCAGTCCGCGAAATACTCGTGGCTTTAATAATAACTATAAGGGGAGCAGTACGGGTAAAGGCTGTTGTGAACCTGAGGAAAACGTCACTTCCCTGCATGCATTTATTTTAATGGGCGCACTGAGTGACATCTGCACAGTAAAGTTGGTAACGATGGATGAAAAGTAGTTCCATATCTTAACGTGCGAATAAAAATTTTCAGGTAACCATTTGCGATAACTTAAAATAATTTTTTCGCTTTCGGTTTTTTTTTTTATGCATCGAAGTGTAAAAATGAGCAGGTACGGTATATAAAGTATTTACTCTCTTAATAATTTCACAATTTCATTTGACCGACGCATGAATAAAGTGATGGGGCCCATGGCTAGGTTAAATTTACATAAGGTGGAGGAGTACACAACGTGTATACAAGTAGATCTTAGGCAGGGCTTTCAAAAGTGCTAATTTTACCATGAACAGCCTATACAGAGGGATGGCATAGAAAACCCGACGGATTACCTCGCAACATAACAGGCTATGACGTTTTGCGCCTTCAGTTCAACCTGAGCTGGAAACGGGGAATGATTTATTCTGAGGTACGCTATCTATATTCGTACTCAAGATCTGCCCTCTGTTCCCGACACGAAAAAAAAAATCTGAATGCACCCAAGTAACTGCGAGTGTTCGATACGCGACGCCAGAAGACTGCGGGTACATACCGACTACCATCAGTTCGCTGTTTAATCACACTTTTTGAATCAAACCTTTAAAAAATCACCCCATGCATGACTTTCTACTTATTTGCTAAATATACCATGTATCACAAGCGTTTTATACTTGTGTTCATAAAGGTGATAAAGGTTTTTTTTTTTTTTTGTTAAATTGAAATGTTATTTAAATTCTCTCTATTATTTCATTTATAATTAACATGAATTAAAAATAGCGATACAACATGTGTGTCGGTAACGCTTAGTAATAAATCATTCTCATACAAAATAGTATTAGAACTGGGTTCCCAGGAATGCGGTGTGCTGTCCTCTGGTGTAATTCTCCAGACTTAGTTAAGCTTAGCTTGTACGAGGCGGGGGAACATCCTGGAAGCAGAACGTCAGCAGGGCTTCAGAAAAGTGTGAAGTGACCGTGAATGGATTATACAGAGATTTGGTGAAAAATGAAGGTGGCGGTCACCTAAAGGATTCTATGAAGGTTTGGCAGAATTCAGTGTGATAAAAAAAATAAATTATTATCGGCACTCTTTAATTTCCACTTTTGGGGCGCCTGCATTTTGTCGGGAGGCTAACTGAGAGACGGGTTACATGTTATATTATATATATTAAAAAAAAAAAAACCAACAACAACAAGAACCATGACTTGCCCGGATTCATATCTAGTCTCGAGGTTAGTTGACCTCGGTCGCGATCTTTTACTTAGTGGTGTAAATACCGTAACGAATTTTGATACACAAATACATTTCTCTCTTTAGACGAATTAATGTGGTAATGTGGTGTCTGAGTTGTAAATGTTTACTCGTGGGCAGATTTCGCCATGTAGCTAAATGTGCCAGTTATTTTCATACTCGTTACACAGACTCACAAATGAAAAAAAAAAAAAAAAAACAACGAACAGCAAATCTAAGAATTTATCGCCAATTAAAAAAAATATGTGAAAGTAATAAGCGACGTCAAGTTTACTCAAATGCCTGTTTCTTGAAATAACTGCATATTTTCCATCATTTTTCAGATATTATATAGATATATATATATATATATATATATATATATATATATATATATATTTCCATATTTAACCTCGAAAGTACGGAGAAATGTTGTAATCATTGATAGGTATTGTTAAGTTAGTTACTTACAGAATGAGTCTATGGATAAAAAAGCACGCTTATTTTTAGAGTGCAATGAAAACATACGGGAAATATTCTAGGACTGTAAAATCTACACGCAATACAATTGTTTGCTCAAAATTGCTTATTTAAAAAAAAAAAAACTTACGCCGTCGCTTTTATGAGGATGGCTAATTTAGGGAAGGGGACTAATTTACATTTAAAAACGACACACGCAACCATTAACTGGCATTCTGTTATGGTCCCTTAAGGGGGCAATACAATTACAGGGGAGAAACGTTCTCAGCTTACTGGTAGTGGAGTGGAGAGATTTTGGCGGCTCTTAACAACGAGGTATTGAGAGCCGATGAAGGTGATTGCGGCATGGAGCAGCGCCGGAATGAAAGGGCGGGGAAAACGGGAGATCCCCGAGAAAACCAGCAACCAACGGCATCGTGCGGCACGATTCCCACATGCGGAGCGACCCGGACGGGGACTGAACCCGGATCGCCAAGGTGGGAGGCGAGCAGGCTAACCGCTCAGCCACCGTGGCTCCAGCTTACTGGTAATAGTCTACTCTACTTGGAAGGGCAGATCGAGAAAGCAAAATAATTAACTAACTGAGAATCCATCCCTTTTTAATTACCCAATAATCTCTGTTATTAGCAGTTGACGGTAAAATTGGAACTTTTGAAAGCCCTGCTTCATATCTACTTGCACGCACGTTGTGTATTCCTCCGCCTTATGTAAAATTATCACTGCCGTAGACGTCATCACTTTATTCAAGCGTCGGTAAGGCGAAACTGTGGAATAATTAGAAAAGTAAATGTATTACAAATCTGTTCATTTTCACACTTCGATGCATTAAAAAAGCGAAAGAGAAAAATTTAAGTTATCACAAATGGTTATAGTAACACCTTTTATTCGGCGTTAAAATATGGAACTATTTTCACTCCATCGTTACCAACTTTACTGGGTGCATGTCAATCAGTGTGCCCGTTAAAATATATACAGGTAGAAGCAGTGACTTTTTTTAAGGTAGATTTCAAAAGTGCTCACTTTATCGAGAACAGCCTATACATGCTTTCACTCGATATTTTTCTCTGTATCATTGAATATCACATTCAATCTAAAGCATTTAACAGATTCTGGGAAGCAATTACAGCTCTAAAAATCTCAGCACTCATCGAACCCCAACTAACACCCTGGCGGTCTCAGACTTACCACTGATATATATTTCTGCTCGTCAGAATGTCTAGTGGTCGGATCGATCGAGGGCTTCTCGCTGGTACAGGTGAACACGGACCCCAACAGCACGGCAGACGGCGGTTACGTAGAAGACGCTCGCCCCGTTTTTTTGTAACCCACCCTGTCTAATTGTTATAGGCCATTCTCTGTCAAGTGAGCACATTTTAAGGCCCTTCCTCATTTTTCTGCGTGCCAATTTTTTAACTTTCCACCACTTTTTAATATCAACATTGTCATGTGGCTAACAAGTACGCTGTATACGTTTACCACTCTCAAAAGTTTATTTCTGAGGCTACAATAAAACATATTTATTTGTGGTTAATACCTGTTGGGGGTGCCTTAAAAAGTGCTCGCTTTATCATGAACAGCCTGTAGTTGTACTTCTGAGGTAGGGAATAAATGCAAGGAGGCATGCATCGCGGCAGAGAGAAATTGGGCAGCCATGGCCTACCGTTTTGGGCCATAACCATCTCCCTTAGTGTATCTATATTTAAAACTATAACTAAAGGCCATATTACACGGTACCAGATTTCGTAAAAGC
Organism: Dryococelus australis; assembly: GCA_029891345.1. Taxonomy (NCBI): domain Eukaryota; kingdom Metazoa; phylum Arthropoda; class Insecta; order Phasmatodea; family Phasmatidae; genus Dryococelus; species Dryococelus australis. Next base: position 88,559,329 of record CM057004.1, on the reverse strand, counting down.
TTGTGCAAGATCTGCCATAGCTGCCGTTATACCGGCCTGTACGGCACCCGTCATGGCATTTTTCGCCTGGCGCAGCCAGATTTCATCACAGGTTTGGTAATTGGACCTGTCCTATTTTCTGCGACAGGTTCCGTACCGGCTCTCGTACCTGGCCGATCACATTGCAGGTTCAGAGCGCAGGGCGCTCCCCGTGGCTACTACTTGAAACGAGTCGAAGAAACCGAAAAGGAAGCCTCCATCTTGATCTTACATCCGTGAGGTTGAAACTAGCTCAAATAGATTAAAAATACGACCACGACGAATAATATTGGTTATGACAACTTTTAGTTACTGTTTAAAACCGTTCTGAATACTTAAAACATTACCTACTGTATGAAAAATCAATTAATAATACTAACGATATCTACCTATATAAACTCATCTCTAGCGTGAACCGGTAGTACCTTGGAAAATGTTCCGGCGTCCGTTATTTGCAAGTAAATTTTGGATGTGAATTCAAAACTCCGCCGGACCCGAATTTTTTAATCATTAAATTTCGCACGCTGATAATATCCCGGTATGTAAAGAAAAGACTTAATTTTGCAACCGGTCAGTAATTTTCGTCAAATTTAAAAAGAACACGCTCGTACTATAGCGACTTCACGACATTTTCAAAAAATCAATGAAATTATAATAGTAAGCAATAAATGTATGTAAAAGGCGAACAGTAATATAGCAATATTAAGATGTGCTTGTAATTTTTATAGGCCTGCGCAAGTTAACTGGTGCACCCACCGAGGGTGCCAAATGCTAGTACGCGAACTGCTGTCGTGTAATAGGAATCTTCCATGGCGGCTCGTGTACCAGGCCTTGTAGAAGCTTGTACGAGAACCAAGTACGGCTGCAGGTATCGTGAAATATCCGCTTTAGAAGAGGTTGTGAAACTCTGGCACAGGCACCGTAAAAACCCAGTCGACAGAAAATAATTTAAAAATTATTACATACATTATCAGAAAATACTACAGGAAACAGATGGGTATATGCTGTTCGCAGTAAAGTGAGTACTTTTTAAGGCCCTTGTAAATTTTTCCTTTCATCCAATTTCCATCTTCCTGCCGCTTTCTATTATAAACATTGCAATGTGACCAATAAACACTGTGTATACATTTCATCACCACCAAAATTTAATGCCTGAGTCTGCAATAAGATATATTTATTAGAGGTTAATTCCTTTTGGAAGGGCCTTAAAAAGTGCTCACTTTATCGTGAATAGCCTATAAGGACCATGTTCTTTATTAGTAGGAAGAGGAATTCTGCCCCACTCTCGTCCGTGCTTTATATACGAGGCACTGTCCTCGATTCGCGGTGTGGCAGCTCTGTTTACCCGCCTCTCACAAAACACGCCGCTGGACCCTTCTCTGGCTAGCACTATCGCTCGCAACATTTCGAATACGACGTGTGGTTATCCGAAGGTGTCCTAGCGGCTTTAACGATGGGCTTTACAGGATTTTCAACCTGTCGCGGCCATCCGTCCACCACACGTGACCAACAGCCAGTCAGAAGTGGTCATTAATTCTGTCCGTCCGTCTGTCAAAACCCAGGCGCAAACCTTTGACTTTTGACGGACGAACGGACGAAATCACAGCCTTCTAAACTCGCACGTTTTGCTGCCCGTTCATCCCGAGTTATTTAGAAGGCTGTGTAGCGTGCGCCGTGTTTTTGTTTTGGCTGTCTTGTTTTCATACGTTTGTTTATGTAGCTGTGAAATTAAATTACGTTACATTTTTACTGAAATTTTTTTATAAATACGTTTGCAAACACGAGTCCCTTCTTTGCAATAGTAAAAGTTCCCCCCCCCCCCCCGTAACGTAAGTGTATGCACATTTTGGGTACTTACAAACACAGTACCGCCCAAAAATATTCCCCTTTTTATGGAGTTTTTTTTTTCTATTTGTAAACTGTGGTGTGCTTATTCGTCTTCTGCGCATGTACCTACCCAACATTCACCTACCCCAAAGGAACAACTGTCAAAGTCACATGGTCAACAGTGATGAAAGTAGTTTGTCTTAATTTTTAAATGACAAGCATTATTATATGAATAAAATACTTTTGCTAATTTGAATTTTATCAAACTGCATTATAAATTGGTTAGAGGAAGTATACATACGTCTCAAAGCGTTTGTTTACAAATCAGCTTTCTAACCTAAAATCTAAACCATGCCATTTTCGGTAGACGTGTTGGCAGGAAAGCATTTCAATGTTGGGAGACACGGAGATCGGTTGTGCGCAGCCAGCGAGATCGGTCTACACACATCTTTAGTCTATGGTTCGCCAATCGGCACCCGATAATACCCGGTAACTTACTTGCCAACCGGCAATAGGACACAAAGGCCCGCCCCCAGAGCCTCGCACTGCCAATCAGAGAATGGCCACGCCCACATCGACGGAAAAATGGCCACGAAATTTCGCTTCTGTAACCTTAGCATATTCTGCGGTACAACTCAGCGTAGGTAGGTCCTGATGCGAACCGAGGATGTTAAAAGCATTGACGACACGCACTGGTTCCTTGCAGGTATGCGGTGATAACATTCTGGAGCGATGCACGCACACGCACACACACACACACACTATGGGGAGATTAAATATAACTTAGCCTTGAGGCGTGCCGCGTACTTGGCGGACAAACTGGCTTTCCCTCTCATCGCCATTCCGGAGACAAGCTCACGTGCGGTCCGTTAAAAAAGCCTATAATCCATTCACGGTTACTTCAAACTTTTCTGAAGCCCTGCTAAAGTTCTATTTTTATGATATTCCTCTGCCTCATGCAAACTAAGCTTAACTAATCCTGGAGAATCACACCAGAGGACAACGCACCGAATCCGTGCGCACTCAGTTGTATAGGCTGTTCACGATCAAGTGAGCACCCTCGCAACAGGCATTAACTACTAATAAATATGTTTTATTGCAGCCTCAGACATTAAATTTTGATGGTGTTGAAATGAATACACTGTGTTTATTGATCATATTGCAATATTTATATTAAAAAGTAGCAGGAAGATGGAAACTGGATGAAAGGAAAAATTTGTGTGGGCCTTAAAAAGTGCTCACTTTACCGTGAACAGCCAATAACAGTATTTTGTATAAGAACTATTTCTTACCAGGCGCTACCAACACACGTGTTTTCTCACTGTTTTTTTATTCAAGTTATTTATAAATGAAGCATTATAATTTATAGATAAAATATGAATAACGTGTGAAATTAACAGAAAAAAAGAAAGTAACTTTTATGAACACAAGTATAAAACGCTTGTGTTACATGGCGTATGTTGGAAATAACTAAACACGTCATACACGCGGAGATTTTTCAAAGGTTTGAGATTCGAAATGGGGTGAAGAAACCGTGAATAGACTATATTCGAGGTTTCTTCGCATTTTTTTAATTCAGCCTTTTAAAAACCATCCCATGTATGAAGTATTTGATTATTCCATAAATATGCCATGCATCACAAGCGTTTTATACTTGTGTTGCAATTTCTCAAAAGTCGGTGGGCTTAACCAGGTTCGTTACGGGATGGAGATCTTAATTACATAAAAAGGTAATTATAAGTTCCTAATATATTACAAATAGTTACAAAGAAAATACTCTCATTAATATCTGACAGTAAATCGATCTCTCTTGCTGTTTACAATTATAGACTGTTCGCGGTAAAGTGAGCACTTTTTAAGACACTGCTAAATTTTTAATTCAAATTAATATCTATCTTTCTGCCACTTTTTAATGTAAATATTGTAATATGACTAATAAACACAGTGTAAACATTTCTTCACTCTGAAATGTTAACGTCTGAGGCTGCAATAAAGTATATTTATAAGGGGTTAATACGTTTTGGAAGGGCCTTAAAAAGTGCTCACTTTACTGTGAACATCCTATAGTCAATTCGATCAGTACAAATTACAATTATCTCAAAGAAATTATTGTAATTACAGTCATAATATACAGTGTATCAAAGCCTAATGAAATACTTGATCAATTATTTGTCCATATTTGACAGTTCCAATGTTTACAACGAAGTCCGTGTCACATGTTCATACAGTCTCCCCCACCTTAGTTTAGTCCAGATCCCACCAGTCCGCAATGTTCTAGAGTTCTCCGAACGCCCTAGCGCGCAGCAGTCTTCACTCGTCGGGTTTCACGCCTTCTCGCCCACTCACACCACAAACACCTCACCCGCCGTCGTCTCGCGATCTCCCGTCATCGTCCGTCCTCCTCGCCGATGTAGGGCTGTGCGACATGTCGACACGTCGAAGTCGACATCGACATGTAATATACGTAGTTGTGTCGATATCATTTTTAAAATATTGAACATATGTTCGACACGTCGATGCCGAAGTCGACGTGTCGATGCTGAGGTCGATATGTCGAGCCCGAAGTCGACATTGACATTTCCCGGTCGGCACGTCGAGGGCGATATAAAACTTGTCGAGACCGATATAACGAATTGGAAATTTCGACTCTTTTTGGCATTAGTATTGAAATATGATTTCATCAATATTTTCGAAGACTCAAAAAGTATCTTGACTGTGTCATTCACTGTAAAAGTTAATATTTAAAAGATTCTGGAACTCATTTATACACCCCGCTTCAGTAAGCCAGTAGAAACAAAAACGTCTGCAGCAGCATATAACTATTTTCTATAGTTTAACAATAAATCGCAATATTCGTAAAAAACCGCACACTTCCAGGGGCAAACTGCCGAAATTGAAAGGCGGAGGCACCGAGTGAAGGGGAGGCGACAGCCGGAAACTTACTGTCGTATAAGATGAGAGGAAGACGGGGCAAGGCAGTGGTGTGTGCCACAAGTTCCTCATGGATTGCATTACACACACACACACGATTGCTATAGGCTGTTCCCGGTAAAGTGAGCACTTTTGAAAGCCTTCTCATTTGGATTAATGGCCGATAAACATGTTTTATTTTATCTTTAGGCGTCAACTCCCGAGTGCGGTGTAATATACACACTGTGTTTATTACTTACACGGCAATATTTATTTTAAAAAGTGGATAAATGATTAAATATAGCTGACAGTAAAAAGTAACTATGGCCTCAAAAGTGCTCAATTTACCGTGAACAGCCTATATCGCTCTGCATGTTCGGTTTTTCGACGGAAGATTCATCTTCTTAAAAATAAAGGGGAAGTAGGGGGCATCCATTTTTATTTTTCATTTTAAAGTCACCTGCCTAATGGCCAATACTTCATGCATGTAGACGCGCTTTTTACCTGAATCTTATAAGCGTGGAGCAACATAAAATATGCGAAAAAAAAAAGTACAAAAAAAAAAAGGAATCCACCTTCGTCTAAGAATAGGAAATCAATGCGAATAAGAATGACTGCCCTTTGTACAGCCGTACCTACCATCATATTGAAAAAGTATAGTCATTTTATCCATAATTTTTAATTCACGTAGTTTTGCCGCATTTGAAGGAACACGATACGAACTTACGGGTGTATAACCGAGCACAGTGTTAGATTTCGGAGCCACCATTGGGGATTAGAAGTTCGGTAGATTTAATACAAAAATATATATATATATATATATTGTTAAAGAAGTCTATAATGAAAACGAAAACAAGCCTGAAATATACTTATGTTCAAACTTCGCGAATAGTGCTATATTGTCGAAAATTAAATGTTACAACTTATCATTTGTACGAGTGGCGTGTAGTGAGGTTTTTTTTAGAGGGTACGCAATATAATAACCCCACATATTTGAGTCTTTAGATAACATTTGCTAGCACCGGGCTGTGGTTCCATTTTCAATTTCTACTAACAAACGCAACTTCCAACTCTGCTTCCCTCAACATGTATTTACCATTTCATAATACCTAACATTAGTTATATAAACGGAAACGAAATGAACGTAATAATAATTGAACTGAATATTACTAAGAGAGCATATTACAAATTATAAGAAAAGTCCCGTTTTTCCGAACACTTTCATCCACTTTCCAAGGAAAAAGGAAGTCAGAGCTTCGTCCAAGGATGATCCAGAGATGATCTTCCTCGGAGTTGGTCTGGGGTTAGTCCGGACTAAGGGTGGACTAACTATATCATATTAATAAACCCGATTACAGCGAGACTAACTTTAGTCGAAGGATCTTCGAAGTACACTGTTGCCAAGTTTACCGCGCATGCGCATTATAGATTATTCGTCTCAAATAAAACGTTAATTTCTACTCAAGACAAAATAGGAACTAGATAGCGCTAAACTTAATATAACTTATTAAAAATAATGTTTTTCCTTTTCAAATTGAACTGTAATTTACAATAAGGGTTAATCTCGGCAAGAACAAACAAAATATAATATGTTATATTGTCTGCTTAATTGAAAATATAAGTAGAAGTTTTGTGAATATACATATATCCTACAAAGTAATTTTATAAGCAAAAGGTTTTATGGAAGATCTTGACAATTATACGGTTTTGATTATTTCCTTTCAATAGTGATGTTCTCGATAGCATGCCGAATATTTTCTGCCCAGCTCGTGTAAACATATCACATTATTCATACAGTTTAATTTACAATCTCTTTTTACACTCGTCCACAGTATTTTGCTAAGCGAGAGTAGCAATTTCGTTATTTTCTACTACATTAACGTCACTTTATTCGTTTTAACATAGTTTTTGTGACTCCCTATCGTATATTGTAATATGGGATGGTTTTATTTTATTACGCCAATGTTGTCTTTATAATGATATTAAACGAGTATTGTAATGCTAAATACATTACAAAAATACATCTTAAATGGTAAAAGTCTGTGACCCAGACAAGATTCGACCTCGCAACCTTCGGCATATCAGCCCACGATGATACCACTTTTTTTTTATAAATAGATTTATTATCACACACGATATACAGAGGCGTTTACCATTAACCTATTATATACAGTACACATTCAACCCACAATATAAACAATAACAAAATACTCAATAAAATATCTACACAATTCTTACATAGGGGCACAAAACGATATGAACATTTGGTGAACTGGTTTTATTGACAAAGTCGATGAACACATAAAAAATTATTTAACGTGAGGGGCAGCGCATGGCGTACACCCCGAAACGTGACACTGACATAACACTACCACCTATCGACGATTACTACTGGAACATTAAATTGAGCTACCACTACGTTCCATATGTGATTAAGTACTTTACTATATTTCAAAGATGGATTTGTATTAAAATTTTCTTTGAGTGTATCAATATCACGTCTTCTAATTTGACACAAAATAGAAAGGCATTGCTGTAGCTACAAACTCATGTTTTATCAAGCTTATAAGGGTATATTTCCTTCGAATTATTATTCACGAAACATTTCATTCATTAGGTCGGCATATCTTTGCATACAGATAACAGAATCGGCCTTAAACGTAATTTTTATGTTTCGTAAACTTTACCTAGCTTTCACTGGCATGTAATATTTAACTATCGTATTTTATGTTCGCCATGTCAATCCTATCCTCAGTCCGGACTAAAAGTTAGGCCGTACTAAAGTAAGATGATCCTTGGACTAGCAATAAAAATGCTCTCCGAATACGAAAAATATTGGTCGGAGGATGATCTTCCTCAGTCCGGACTAAAAAAGATTATGAATAAGGCCCTCTGTTTCTCGAATCGGAAACGGGAAACTCAGATTTAAATGTGTTTAAATTTATAGTTAAGGCGAAAACTATAAATGGTCAAACATTTCTTTTTTCCAATATGTATAGGGTAAGCATTGCTTAACTTGCGTCTACGGAATAAACGCCACTGATTTGTACCCACAACACTTTAAAGAATATAGGAACATGTTTCGTAGTTTAAAAACTTGTTAGGTGGACGTGCCACTACTCGATACACACGTTTATTGTAAATCGATTTAATTTAAGTTGCATTATACATATTCAAGATTACGCTGTTCATGGTTTTTTCCAACTTTCCTGAAGACCTGCTTAAGTTCTACTTCCAGGGTATTCTCGCCTCACGCAAACAAAAGCTTAACCGAGCCTAGAAAATTACACCCAATGGATAACTCACCGCATTCGTACGCACACTTTGCATAAGAATTACTTCTTACTAGGCATAACCAACACACCTATTTTATATCAGTCTTTATTCATATTAATTAATTAATACGTAAAATATAAGAAAGATGCTCAATTTCACCAAAAATTAGATACCTTTATGCTAACAGAACTATAGAAGTTCGTAACAGATGGCATATTTAGGAAACTACCAATCACATTGCAGATGGGGTGATTTATCAAAGGTTTAATTCGAAATGTGTAAAGAAACCATGAAGAGACTACACAAATTAAGACGACACACAAATATACATTGCAAGACATTTCACCAACTTACACTGGCAAAAAAAAAAAAAAAAACAGATACTAAGTGCAACAAAACTTTTACTAACTAGAAAAAAATACCCTTTGAGTTGTGGAAACACTTGAGTTATGTTGGGACAACGGTTTCCTTCGGGGGGGGGGGGGGGGGAACTAGTTTGTCGGAACAAACATATAAATATTTTGGTTATGACTAAAAAATATTTCTCTCAGCGCTAGTTGCTGGATTCTTTCACAGCATTGATAGTGCGAAACTACAAAATTCTCGACTTCCATTCGATTTCCAGGGCGTAGATTAGGCACGTAACTTGGAGGGTCTACGCGCTGGCAGCGAAGACTGATTTATCTCTCAGCTGACACAATTCGCCGGGGGGAAAAAAATTGTAAACACGCGCGTTTTCGTCGGCCAGATGATGGTATTGCAAGCAAATAGTCTAGGCTGACCAACACGCCATTGGATTCTTTGCCCAGCTAATTATGCCGTCAATCTTCGACAGTGACCAACTGAAATGTCATCTGACTGGTTGTGATGTATCAGCAAGTATCAAAAATGTTAATTTCTACACCTAAAATCATTAAATAAAGACGTGTATTTAAAGCCAAAAAAAAAATAAAAGGGGGTGGGGCGCTTAAGTTATTTCAGCCCGATTTTCCTGCACGTGGGAATCGTCCCGAACGATGCCGTTGGTCGGCGGGTTTTTCCCGTTTCCCTCACCCCTTCATCAAGGCGCTGCTCCATACTCACCTCAATCACCTTCATCGGCTCTCAATACATCGCTGTTAAGAGCCGCCCAAATCTCTTCAATCACTCACTATTTAGCCACCCCCTCCCCCCCTCTACAGGATTCACCTCAGCAGCAGTGTACACTGGGTCTGAAATGGTTAATAAGAACTTTCCTAATTCCTGGTAATCTTACGTGGATACAAAATTGACACACAAATAAACGTACTATCGGTAAAATCGCGGATTAATTCGGCAACGAGCTAGATTCCACAATCTTTTGTGTTCTCGGGACTCGGTCAGTTGTGTTGGCATATGCTGCAGTTTAAGAGTGGGATGGACCCCACAATTTTTTGTGAAATAGTTGCTTGCGCGAATACGCGTATCTTGGTAAATAAATCGTCTGCAAATACGACTTCGTGTCAGAACAGATAAAAAAAAAAAATTATCTATGCTCCTTTCGTCATATTAAGTGTATTCTCGAGAAAAAAAAATCGTGGAAATTGTCAAATATCGCATTTTTATATGCATGCAGTTCTCTTAAGCGGCAAGAGAAAAGTACAAAGATACGGACGTAGTTTAATCTGTGGTCTTTCATCGCGTGTAATAAAACCCCACTGTTACACGTCTAATTTGCACAGTACAGTGTTACGCCGGAGACACTGCACACCCTAGGCGTGCGTGTTAATGTCGCCAGTATCGCTCCCTCGCTTCTTGACCTTTGACGCGCGGTTCCCACGGGGGTCCCTCCCACTCTTAACCCTATACCAGGTAGCACGGGATTCGAGCCTTGTTTTTTTTGAAGCAGAAACTCAAATGTATACGTGGTTGAAGTTTACCTTGTCCTCAGTTCAATTCGCGAACCTTCCACGTATCTTAACTATTGGCTGTTCACGGTAAAATGAGCATTTTTTTTAAAGCCCTGCTTAAAATATATTTGTATGCACGTTGTATAGTCTTATACTTTATGTAAAATTAATATTGTCGTGGGCCACATTCCTTTATTCATGCATCGGTCCAGTGAAACTGTGAAATTATTAGAAAAGAAAATATTGTTCAAATCTGCTCGTTTTTACACTTCGATACACTTAAAGAAAAGAAAGCGAAATAAATAATTTAAGTCGTTACAAATGGTTACATAGCATTTTTTATTCCATGTAGTTACACGTAACTACCTTCCCTCCATCGTGACCAATTTTACTGGGCGCTTGCCACTCAGTGCGTCAGTAAAAATATATGCAGGTGACTTTTTTGCAAGGTTGATTTTAAGAGAGCTCACTTTATCGTGAACAGCCTTTATTGGTGGTGGTCGTAGTTAGTAACGGATTAAAGAGATCCACTATTAAAAAGAAGAAAAAAAAAACTTTAAACGCCTTAAGGCCACGTCCGAGCGTAAGGAAGTATTGTCACGGCGATGGAAAAATAGCATAAACAACATTCGCGCGTGTTCTGTTTGCTCAGAACTGTAAGCAGTGGGCTGTGGGTAGAGAAACCTGAAGAATTCGCGGATTCATCATGGGAGAAGCTAGAATTCAAATCGCGTGTGCTTATATAACTTCAGCCAATGGAACACGCGGCGTTCGACACCTCCTGTGGCCCAATCGTCGCCTTCCGTTGTGACAGCAGACAAACCAACGCGCAGTTGACACCGGCATATTTGTGCAAAGGACTGTGGAGTCTAACCTGCAGGTCATTGGACTCGCTAATTTTTCAGGTCTCTAAATATAGGGTTTTAATGCAGCAATCCGTTCAGACAAAGATGCGGGTTTAAAACACTGTTTTACACGAGAATACATATCGTGAACAGAGACTGGCACTTAACAGCGATTTTGCTGACTTTGCACGTTTCAACGACCACATTTACGTTTCTACAGCCAAATTTATAAATTGACAACAAAATATCGACTTTAAATTTCTGTCCTGAATAATACGTAAAAAATATTTCATGAAGATCCTTTAATATATATATATATATATATATATATATATATATATATATATATATATATATATATATATTAATAAGACACCGATATGAGAACTGGGGAGGCCGCTTAAATTCGCCTTATTACTTTAGTGTAACATATACCACTGCCCTGTTGTTTCAGGCAAACAGCGCAGTATAATTAATTAAGTGACGCCGAGCGTTATGTTTCACACGCTCATATTTAGACGAACAAACAAACCGGCGTAAATGTCACGACGCACATCCCTTTCCTGTCAAGCTCTCGCTCTCTTTCCTCCTCCCCCCCTTCGTAATCATTCTCTCTGTCTCACTCTCGCCCCCCCCCCCTCTCTCTGTCATACACTCACATGCGAACACATCATAAAGGATTACATTCTCTGTTGATCTCGAGCATTATCTTACACGCCGCGTGGACAACGTAGCGAAAATCAACGTCGAGTTGGAGGGTTTTCAAATATAGGCCGCCATTTTCCTTTCCGACGTTGCCTCTGGCAGCAAGTGACTATTCGAGGGCTTGCAACAAATGTTAAGTCAACTGAAAACTAAGATGCCTACGCCGAAAGGTTCTAAAAATCTCTCTTCGGCAGCGTTGCGTCGTAACTGCAACTTCTGGCAACCCGTGTCTTCCTAACGTCGACATGCCGTCCTCTTCGGTAGTCATTTACACGGGCCGGCAAAACTTACGGCTTTCAAAAAATGGCTTTTGTTTCGGGCACCAGAAGGTGCTCATTTCAGACAAACCTTGTGCGGAATCCAGGCCTACTCAGCCAAGAATGCAATGAGCCGACGTCTCTATCGGCCACAAACCATGTAGTATTTTTAACCCCCATCACGTGATGCAACTGCCTGACTCCACAAACTACTCTAAGATATGTTTCACACTGACGCGTCAGCACACTGCTCCGCACAAACCTTTAAAAAAAATCATAACAAGTACGAGGGGTTTGGTTGTCACGTATCATAAAACGGTTTATACTTTTGTTAACATAAATAGATTTTATTTTTGGTTAAATAGGACTTTTAGTTATATTTTATCGACAACTTGAAACATATAATTTATAAATAATATGAATAAAAACTGTTTACGGTAAAAACAGCACTTTTGAAAGCCCTGCTCAAGATCTATTTGTATGCACATTGTGTAGTCTTCCGCCTCATGTAAGATTAACATTGTCATGGGCCTCGTCACTTTATTCATGCGTCGGTCAAATGAAACTGTGACATTAATAAAAAAAGAAAATATTTACCAAATCTGCTGATTTGTACACTTCGATGCATTAAAAATAAACATAAAGTGAAAGAAATCATTTAAATCACTTTTTATTCGACGTTAAGATATGGAACTACATTCCGTCCATAGTTACCAACTTTACTGTGGGCATGCCACTCAGTTCGCGCGCTAAAATGTATGCATGCTGAGGCAGTGACTTTTTTTTTCTAAGGCTGATTTTAAAAGTGCTCACTTTATCGTGAACCGCCTTTAAGAAGTAGTACTCATGCGAAATATTATTTAACGGAGAGCGCACAAATGCAGTGCTTTGTCCCGTTGGCGTAATTTTCTAGAGTGTTGGCTAAGCTTTGTTTGCACGAGGCGAAGGAATACCCTGGAAGCAGAACTTCAGAAAGGCTTCGGAAAATTTGGAAGGAACCGCCACGAATGGAGCGTACAGCCGGGCCGATCCAGTTTCGCACTGGGGCTGTGAAATGGCGGCGTTTATCCATTTGACGAAACCCACATCAATAAGCGGCGTGGAAAAAATGTTTGCGGGAGGACTAGGAGGGAGAGAGGGAATAGGGGGGGGGGGGGAGGGTTGAGAAAAAAGCCACATGGTCACTAAAGTGGTCGCATCCGGGATACAAGATGTCAGCGCCGGGATGACTGGACCGGCCGAGTCGTGCCCGGCAGAGCCGCACCACCGAGGGTCATTCCCGCCGCCCCGGGAGTCGCGAGTCGCTGGCATAGAAAACAGATTAGTTATAGAAGGCCAACTCCCAGCAGACCATCTAAACCCGTGTTACTAGCGCTCGGTGGCAGTGGCGCGAACTACATGCGCAGAGGCGGCCAGTTTGAATTCATACTGCCAACTTTCACCCAAATGATGAAATTTAAATTTATGTCAATGCTGTATGCAATGCAAAATCTGTGTGTATAGGCTGTTCACGGTAAAGTGGGCACTTTTGAAAGCCCTCTCATTTTGAATAATAGTTAATGTATTTTATTTTAGCTTTAGACGTTAACTTCCGAGTGCGGTAAAATATACACAATGTGTTTATGACTCACATGGTAGTATTTATTTTAAAAAGTAGTTGAAGGATAAGAAATAGCTGAAAAGAAGAAGTGACTAGGCCCTCAAAAGTGCTCACTTTACCGTGAACAGCCTATACTTGTTAAACACACTACTTAAATGTGTGATGAATATATTTTAATGGTATAGTGTTTGTAATTAAAAAATATATTTTCACATGTTTACTTTATTTTCAATTGCAGGATTTAATTATTTATATTATTTGAAAATACATGTTGCAATATACACCTTGGGGAATCAACTCAATGGGACATATTGAAACATAATTTACTTCATGGCAGACATATGGTTTTGGTTTGGTGAGTTTCGTATTCTCAGGTCAATTTTTATTCAATCAGGACGCCTAATTGGAAATACTGTGTTCTTGGGTGTGTTCATGTGACTGGAACAGTAAAACACAGATTTATGAGTAATGTTTCATTTCGCGATTGGGCAAATAGTGTGGCAGATGAGAAACTTGCCGGCTTAGACAATCTAGAAATGTACAGTAATTATTTTGTAAGTGACAAACACTTTTCCCGCGATTTGCAGAAGTCTTGGAACGAAGAGGCTTAACATGCTTTCTTCGCTAACACTACATCTGAGAAGTACATTGTAAATTTTATGTACGCTTTGATTGTTACATCCAAGACATCTTTCATGAAAGGTATAATTAGTTTTTATATATGCATACATACATACACGCATATGTATAGTTTATACTACAGCTCAATTTTTATGTTCAGATTCTTGTATTAATTGTACCCTGCCCACCCTTATGTAGCCCGAGTGGTCTTGTAAAGAAAATACTCAGATTGCACACAGCACTCGTATCGTCCCTTCTGTTCCACCTGTGATATTGTCATAAGCCTAATTCAACTATTTTTGTTTAAGTAAATATAATAACCACACTGGTCAGAACTGTGGTGGTGGTAAACTTATTTCATATATAAAGTTGCACATTTTACTGCCAATTTTGATACATTCATGTCTCCCACTGCACAGCCAAGCGCCTAGCAAAAACAGAAGTTACATAGGTGTTGAAGATACAGCATTTGTTAAATTTTGAAGAACGTGCTATTTTCTAAAGAAAATTACAGACATTTTGATAATCTTAGCACTGAACCTAACAAAACAACACTATATGTTGTTCACAGTAAACTCAGGCACGTTTGAAAGACCTGCTAAGATCTACTTTCTGCACATTGTGTATTCTTTCATCATATGTTAGTCAAGTGAAACTGAAATTATTGGCAATTTATACATTGTACAAATGTAAAAATGTAATACTATTTCTTGCATTTACAAACAAAAAGGAAAGGAAATTAATATAAAAATATGTGCTTTGCGTTAAAAATTCAATGTTAAGACATGAAAGTACTACTTAGGATATTCTCAGGCATTACCAACTTTATTGAACGCAAGCCAGTCAGTGAGCCCGTTGAAATATGAGCGGGTAGCGGCAGTGGCAGTTTTCAAAGGTTGGTGTTACATGTGCTCAGAAGACCATAAACAGTTTATATCTACATGTACCTAGACAGTTATAACAAGATATCCATCAGCAAAGGCAGCCTTGCAGAAACCAAACTTGTTTACAAATGAATTCCTGTTAGGCCTAATGAAATGTTGCTAGCATCACTACGATTTCCTAATGAACCTTCAATTTATGCATTAAGCTGCAAAGATATGATATGAGCATAATCACCTATTGGGTACACAAACCATTCTCTTTTTGAGAATTTAACTACTTGCATTGTACTATAATTTTTTGTAACATTACCTTCTGCATTCCCTAATTTTCATAACTCAATATAGACTACTATTGTCCCTTTTATATCATTATCAGGTAAGGTCATTCAAATGTTCTACACTCTCACCATATGAAACAATAATAAATACGTCTGGGCTTCTTGTGTTTGCAGTGAACCATCAGTAAGCATAGGTTAAGTGTGCCCAACATAGTTTTGTTAAAAACACCCTGGCCAAAGTAAATGTTTTAAGAACAATGCAGTAAAACCCATTTGTTTAATAAGAAAACGAATTAGGCTTATAGCAATATCACAAGTGGAACAGAAGGGAAGATGTAAGTGTTGAGTGCGATCTAGGTCTTTACTTTGCAAGACCAATCAGGATTATATATCAGCTCCGTGACTGACATAGTAGGGCAGGGTAAAATTAACACAAGAATCTAATCCTAAAATTGAGCTGTAGTATTAATTAAGGCTGTTCACAGTAAAACGACCACATTTTGCGAGGCCCTGTATCTACTTTTTTTTCACTCAGCCATTTAGTATTCGTTGCCCACATTTTAAAATAAATATTCCCATGTAAGTAACAAACAAAGTGTGTCTATTACACGGTATTCGGAAGTTATCGTCTCGGGCTCAAATAAAATTTATTTTTTTGACAATTGTTCCAACTGAGAAGGCGTTCAAAAGTTCTCTTTTACCGTCAATAGCCTACACATACAAGTGCTCTTAAAGAAAGATATCTTATACATGAAACCTCGAAGCTTACATAAACTTTACAATGCACTTACTTTTCAGATGTAGCTCGGTAAAGGAAGCCTGTTAAGCCTCTTCGTCCCAAGACTTCTGCAATCGTTGGGCGAGTCGTTATGTATCGCAAACAAAATAATAATTGTAACTTTCTAGGCTGTCCAATCCAACCAGATTCTCATCCGCCACTCTCTTCACCCATTCGCGAAATAAACATTCCTCAATAAACTGGGAATCTGTTTCTTACCGTTCCCGTCACAATAAGCACGCCCAGGCATAACCACATTTCGCGCCAAAACACAATCTAAACAAACATGGCTACCGATCCGAAAGCTGAAACAAGCTTTCTTTCTCACTCTAACAAAGCAACACTAGCGTTATGTGGCGGTGGCGCGAACTACAACACGGTTCCAGCTTCGTCCTACTGAGTTTTACCCCCATGGTCGAGGGAGGGTGCGGGCGTGAAAACAGGGCAGTCGACTGCCAAAGCTGGCGCAATTCCCGGGATACCGCCACGAGTAAACCCCCCGGGTGGGGGTTGGTCGAGCGGTTAGACTGCTCGCCACCCACCGAGGCGAACCCGGGTTCAATCCCCGTCCGGGTCACTCCCCGATTTTTCGCACGTGGGAAATATCGCGCCAGACGATGCCGCTGGTCGGCGGGTTTCTTTCTCGGACAAGAAGCGATGGAGTGATACGGGCGACATTAACACGCACGCCTAGTGCCTCATCGCTCCTACGCGCAAGGCGTGCAGTGTTTCCGTCCTACCGCATTACTGTGTAAACTAAATCTGTAACTGTGGGGTTTTATTACACGCGATGAAAGTACACAGATCAAACTACCTGCGTATAATCGTAATTTTCTCTTACCGCTTAAACAAATTTCATAGACAAGCTTTTAAAATGCGATATTTAACCACTTTCACGATTTTTTTTGTCCATTAATACACTTAATATGATAAAAGTAAAAATATAGCGACATAGAAAATAGTTTTTTTTTTTAAATCCTTTCTGACAAAAACTTCGTATTTCCAGAACATGACCGAGACACGCGTTTCGGCGCACACAACGATTTCACAGAAAACGATTCAGTACATAGGACCCTTCAGAGCCACCCACATCTACCAACTCAACACGTTAGTAACCAGTGACGCCATTTTGCTGGCGTGTGCGCGACAGTTTCATTTCTTCATTCCCGAGTATTCTGTATTCGTACTGCTGGAAGAAAGGGCAAACCGCCGTAATTATCTCGCATGCCGCGGTTCCCATCGAAGTGACGTCATCTGGAGCCACGGCACCCAGATACTGGAGGTACGAGTCATTCATCCATCGACCAACAATCGAGAATTCTATGTTTTCAAATGAACAACCGTCACTGGTGCGCATATAATTATTTTCGTAAGTTCAACTGTTTTGATTTTAGATTTTACGTCTTTCGATCTGAAGGCAAGTTTATCTCCGAGCGTCTATTATCATTAGTGATCATCGTTAGTGAAAGATTGCACTGCTAATATGGTAAACACGTAAAATCTCCAGAAGTTTCGCTGAAGTTCTACACTCCAAAATTCGAATCAGTGACATCAATAAGTGAAATAACGTTCACTGAATGTCAGTTATTAAGCTACTGCTGATCGGCGAATCAAACAAATCAACTGGGAACAGGTGATTTATAGCAGTGACGTTCTTGACATGCAGTGGGGAATCACAAATAAATCAGTGAAATTCGACCACTAAATTAATTAGTTACCTGGCGCTGATTATTAGTTGCTCAGTTCTCACTATTTTCACTGATTTGGCTCAATTCTCACTGATTCAGGTTTCGAGTGTACACTGTAAAAAAATGATGGGAATATTACCTGACATGTGTAAAGTAATATTCGCAAACTTGTGGAGGAAACATAGTTTTCCTTACAGGTAAGGTAAAATTACCGCACTCTGGAGTAAAATTCACGTACATGTTAGTGAAAAATCCCATACATGGATAGGAAAACATACCTTATGACGTGTGGATATCCTCGTCCATTTGTTACTATTTGATAATTGCTATATATATATATATATATATATATATATTATATATATATATATATATATATATATATATATATATATATATATAACACACACACACACACACACACCTTAAAATGGATTTTTATCGTTTAGTCATACAATCAATCAATCCATGGCTCTTTAAATGTAAGGCATAATTACCGCACTCTGGAGTAAAATTCACATACAAACAGTGGAAAATATCATAAATTGATAGGAAAATTGCCATCTCTTCACCATTGTCTCAACAGCTATGTGGAGGACGGGCGGAAGAAACAAAAAAATTTTACACGCAAAATTTTTAGTAAAGCTCTGAGTCTGTCGTCGTGGTGTAATAGCCGTGCCCTCATAGCTCAGGGGTAGGGTGGCCGACTTGTAGTCGGAGGGTCGCGGGTTCGTGCCCCGGCGCCTCCGACGTGGCAGATGCTCAGCTCGATTGTCGCACTGGGAATTCGTCAACAAGTCGGTCTCACTAGAGCTTCGTCAACGTCAAAAATTGTCACAACAACGTCAAATGAAGGTTAAAAAAAAAAAAAAAATGGATACCGCATCGGCATATCGTGATGTAGGATATATGATCGCGACGTAGGACCATGGTTCGCGCAACCTATCACCAAATGTCGAGGCTTTTAGTGTCGAGGATTCGGGCACTGTTATAGGCAATAGAAAAAAAATTGTAGTAATATCACTCCGGGATGTTTTAAAATATAATTTCATTTTATAATATAGTTAATTTTTCCCCTACTTCTATGGGATGTTCCCCGTCTTTTGTCAGGTGCTTTTCCTGTGCGATTAGGGAACAGTACTTAGTTGTTATATAAATTTACTCTACATTTAACAGGTTATTTTACTTTACATGTAGAGGTGATTAGCTTCCCTTACTTGTAAGGGAATTTTATCTCAATTTTTTTTTTTTACGGTGTAGGACTCTCTCACGCAGAGTACGAGTTTATGCTTAGTTTGAAATCAGATGACGATGCACGCTACGAAGGGGTAAAAAAAAAAGAAAGAAAAAACCTGTAGACGAGCAGCTGCTGGGCTACCGCCGTCTTTTCCTCCGGTCCGGAGATGATTGCTGGGCAGAGATGTTTGCTGGGCAGAGATGTTTGCTGGGCAGAGATGATTGCTGGGCCTGCGGCAGACGATGGCGCCTCCAGCGAACAAAACCCTCGCACAAACCACACCAGTAATAAGCGACGGTCGCGGAGCGTTAATCGTGTAGAGAAATAAAAAAAAAAAAAAAAGCTAGAGAAAAACGTAACTCATGAAATCATAATTTAAACTGATCATTAATTTCCGTCAGTGCGAGCTTACTTGTACGACTCGCTGAGAAACAAACTCGTTCGAGGTTTCTTCACACTTCTTGAATAAAAGATTTGAAAAACTATACCCCATTTATGATGTGTTTGGTTGTTTCATAAATATGCCAGGTATCGCACGTATTTCATACTCGTGTTAACATAAAATGAAACTAATTTTTTTATCAGACTGAACTTTTACTTATACCTATTTTAACTATAAATTTTAATATTTCATTTATAACTTATATGAATAAAGAGAGAGAGAGAGAGAAAATATGTGAGTTGTTAAGATCTACATGTACGCACGTTGCGGATTCCTCCGCCTTATGTAAAATTAACATTGCCATGGGCCTCTTCACGTTATTCATGCGTCGGTCAGGCGAAACTGCGGAATTATTAGAAAAGTAAATGTGTTTTAAATACGTTAATTTTTTACACTTTGGTGTGTTAAAAAAAAAACAGGAAGCGAAAGAAATAATTTATCTTATCACAAATGGTTACCCAACACTTTTAATTCGACATTCAGTAATGGAACTACTTTCCCTCCATCGTCACCAACTTTACCGGGCGCATGTCATTCAGTGCGCCCGTAACAATATATTCAGGTAGGAACAGTGACTTTTCTCTAAGGTTGGTTTCAGTCAGAAGTGCTCACTTTATCGTGAACACGTTTTATAGGGTTTTAATAAAGCAGTTTGTTCAGAAAAGATACGGCATAAATATCGTAAGCAGAAGTATATTTACCGCGATTTTTTGCTGGCTTTTGGCGCTTTTCAACGATCACGTTTATATTCCAGTAACCAAATTTATAAGAGGGTAAAAAAATTCCCACTTCCATTTCTGTTCTGAAAAAATATTTGCATTAAATATGCCATAGTTTTCTTAAAAATGATCATAGACGCACATGCTCAGAATGAGAACCATGTGACAACTATCATCGTCACTTGAGCATGACCGTGACGTCACGTGTCACACCCTTGAATATGAGGACAAACTTCATGTACCTATACACGTAATTTCATTTAGGAACAGGGCAATAGAGGTCGATACTGTTTCAATTAATAAAAAAATCCATAATACTATTTTCACGAGGTTTGTTAGTATTACACGTGTATGTGTGTGTGTGTGTGTGTGTGTATATATATATCACTAATTCAATCACTGAAATTATATATATATATATATAATCAGTGGGATACCACTGATTCGCAGTGAAATTCAACTACTCTAATCAGTGAAAATGGCTCCACTTAGAATCAGTGGAAAACCACTGATTGTTTCAGTGAAAAATTTCAGTGATTGAATTAGTGACGTGAAACTATTTCACTGATTGAATAAGTGACGGCCGACTGCAGTGGCGAATTAAATATTTCTTTACTGAATGTAGGCATATAATTAGGTGAAATAGACATATTTACGATAGTTTACTATTTATATTGTGCAATTTACCGTAATTTTAAAAAGTAAAAAAAAGTCTCGCCGGTGGCCGAGATTGAACCAGAACACCCATCCTTCAACTATAGACCAATGCCTTGTCATCTGAGCTACCACGCCAAATTGAAACTTTTAAAAGAAAATAATGTCATAATTTAGCTGCGAAATCGTGTAGTTTGATGATGTATGCTCATACTTTTCGTGTTTGGTTTGATTGATACCGGTAGGCTTTTTAAAGCGAATAGTACGTACAAGAACACTCTCTCCGCCACATTAAATGCAGTTTACGCCTTCAAACAGAGCGCTGTGACGATTACATGGAATTGAAATGAAAGACGTACGATCGGAATGGAAGGCTGTGTGATCATATTACCTAGTAAAATGGCGTTTTGAAAGACGAAACACATTTTAGAAAGTATTTTGTATTAATTTTATTCGTTTATTCGTTGTTACTTCACTTGATACACGTTGTTTAACGACCATGTTTAAACGATGTCCGACGGCCACTTTAACGGGAAGTTTCACTGATACATCAGTCAAAAATAATTAGAGACGTAGCAAGTTGCTCAGATGTGTCACTGGTCCATCAGTAAGAAAATGAACCACTGAGAAAACAGTGGAAAATACGACTGACGAATCGGTGGGAAATGTCACTGAATCTATCACTGAAGGAAATAATGCCATTTTTTCACTGGTTCATCAGTTAAATTCACTGAAGTGACTGTTGTATCAGTCAGATACGTTTGACTGATTGAAACAGTGAAATTGTCACTGATTCACATTTAGAGTGTTTATTATATAAACAGAAATACGAAGAAGTAAATTAGTATTCAGCTTCGTCGCAGTAATGAACATGCAAGTTGGTACTACCTTCCTTATCTTATCAAGAGCAACGAGCCATTTCTTTTTCCCCAGGAAATCTGGTTTGTTTTGGGCGCCCCTGTTTTGGGCACCTCCAGCTGTGGCCGGACAGGCCTTAACTCTTAGCTTTGGTTCGGGGGGGGGGGGGGGGGAACCACCTGCAAAAAGTTTTATGGCAGAAACATCTGGCCATAATGCGCGCAAACATTGCGAACGTCAGACTTAACGCTATATCATTACAGACGCAGCTGAGTAATCGAGTCGTAATGAGCAGAGATAAGATTGTCATCCATTCGCCAAAAAGAGTGATGATAATATACTGTACAAATATTACATCGTTGTGGAAAATAACAGCTCTCAAGGTTTTATTTTATTTTATTTTTTCCTTTCAGTATACACGATCCAACACTTACCGGTAATGGAATAGATATCTACAGATAAAAACAAGACGTTAACGATAAATAGTGAGCCTACTTTCCTATACATGGGTGCAAATAAATTTGAGTAAAGTTCTTAAAAGCTTAGGTGGTATAGACTGTTTACGGTAAAATGAGCACTTTTGAGGTCCTAGTAACATTTTCCTTAAAGCAATTTTTTTATCTTTTAACCACCTTTTTAAATAAATATTTCCATTTAAGTAATAAAAATCAGAAGTTAACGTCTAAGGCTAAATATAAAATAATTAGTGACAATTATTTCAAATGAGAGGTCTTCGAAAGTGCTCACTTTACTGTGAATAACATATAGGTAGGTGTTGACGTCTCATTGACAGCAATATCATCAGTGATGAAACCCCGAACACGTGAAACAGTACCAAAACAATTAAAATATAAGAGTGACTTAACCGGGCTTCGGCTACAGAAACTCTCGTAAAATTAAGCTATCTTGCAATCAACTGTATCACGGAGGTAGGAATCGGAACATCAACTTCGGATGTAATCAGTATAATCTTTTGCATGATAGGGTTCACTAACCTGAAATATTTACACAGCCATCATTTTGAAAATAAGTGTAACCTACTGAACCACTAAAACGCATAAGTTTGCGTGGCCTAACATAACGCAACTCGTGTGAGAAATTTGATGGAAATCGGTTGATTGGTCTCAGAGATATGGCATAAAACATTATTTTCTTAATTGGGGCTATCTTATGAAATTGCTTAAAAAGAAGCTCTCTACACCATGTTTGTTGTAATGGACAATGTCAGCATAAACCGTTTGATTGAAATTGTTAAATAGATAAGCCAAATATATCAAAATATTCATATGGCCGCAGTTTTTTTTTAAATCATTGTCTGACTCTGTTTAAATTATGTAACTTTACATGACCGGCAAAACAGGATCTCTGTATGCATATCGGATGATTGGTGCTCAAAATATGGCATAAAACCTCCATTGATCATGTGATTATCTTCATAAATGGAGGGCAAAATGTTTATATATTGGAACATTCGCTTATTGTCATAGATAAAATATACAAAGTTAGTTTTAAATCTGTTACATAGTTTCGTAGATGTAGCACACTAAACTAAAATGTTCTTATATACATCATTCAGAAAATGACAGGCCTACATAGGGGAAAGTCGCCGAAATCGTACCACCACTGGTTTTCTATAAAGCAGGACTGGTGGAGTGCTCTTACGGTGAATACTTGAACTACTAAATGTATTGAGCAGTCCGTGACAATAGCTAGTCAGTGTAAGCACGTGTTGCGTTTTTATTAGTTACATTGTTTGAGTGTTTGCTGATGTAGTTTTTCTACTCCATGTGTAAGATAATACAGCACTTCAAGGTAAGTGTTATTGGATTTCATGCAATTATCATTGTGGTGTTAGTAATATTGAACGTAACGGCTGGTCGCTTTGTAGCGAGACACATGCTTTAGGTTAGATATGAAGTAAAGAGTGAAGTTGTGCGCAGTTGCCTAAATCGTACCAGGGGTGGGGTTCCTAATTCGTACCGGTACGAATTGGGATATCTTATTATTTGAAGATTTATATTTGCAATTTATTTGAATAAATTAAATAAATTTTCAATTAACACAAGCAACACACGCGTTAATTGTGTGTTATAGAATGGCGAAAAGGAAATATGGCACCTGGAGTGAATGAGACATGGACAGGGCTCTGGCAGCGTACAGAAATGGGAACATGGGGTACAACGAGTGCTGCCGCCAGTACGGCATTCCAAAACCAACGCTAAGGCGTCACTTGGACTGTAAAAACATCATTGCTAACGACGGTACGAAGGCGTTTGGACAGACTACTTACTACCTCGCCACTTGAAATAGAAAATAAACTTGCAGAACATGTTTTAAAATTTGGACGAACTACTTTTTGGAGTCACGATTAACGATGAACGCAAGCTGGCACATCAGATAGCAGAGCACAGCCACATTCCACATTGCATTGTGTTTGTGAAGACACATTTGTGGAAGGTATAGTTCAGTGTGCGCATCCTGGGTTCATAAGAGTTGTGCGGGTGTTGAGTCAGAACTGAAACATTTGTTTGTGTAGCCTGTAAGTAATTGAATATTTCTTGCATCTACCGAAGAAAAATAATCAAACTTTATTAGTATTTAAATGCTACAATAATCACGTGTGTTATTACATGCTGTCTTGTATGTTCTCTCATTTGTTTTCATTTATAATGTTGTGGTACGATTTAGGACATAGGAGGTACGATATAGGACACCAGTTTGTTATATCGTACCAGTTGCAGCCTGTTACGAAAATTTCTTTATTTCTTCCCCGATGCTACATTTTGAAATGTAACCCACATAGATGTACCCATAAATAGTCATACTTTTTGATACAAATTCGTAAAACCTTGTATTTTTTTAATTTAGACAGATAAAATAGCAAATGTAAAAAATGGTACGATATAGGAAACTCTCCCCTACTTAAAACATATAAATTAATATAGCCTATCACAGTACAACTTCTTCGCCTAATTTTAAAAGGAAATGATGATTGTTCCCCGAGATACGGCATAAAAACTATATTATTTCATATCTTACATAATGGCGGATAAATTAATCTTTGCATAGACAATATTGATGGATAACTGATACTGTCAGCATACAAAGTTAAGTTAAAATTTGTTTTGCAGTTTCGTAGTAAAAAATTTTCAGCTTAAATGTTTATTTGATCGCTATTAAAAAAGAAAAATTGTCTGACCCTCTCAAAATTTATCAGTGTACATAGTCTACCATAGTGTAAATTGTTTGCAAAATTTGGTATAAATCTGTTGTTTTTTAGGAGATCACAAAATTTTAATTTGTAGCGTGAGACTATTTTACAAAACGGCGGACAAAAGGGATTTCGTGTGTTCACATTTGATTGTTGTAATTATATAGAGAGCATGCAAAGTTTCATTGGAATTAATTACATCGTTTCGACGATGTAACATACAAAACCAAAATAGCTATATGGCCGACATTTTCTAAATAAATGTCCGGCGTAAGTAAAACATATCAGTTAATATTACCTACGACAGTACTATTTGTTTGCCATATTTGGCAGGAATCCGTCAATATTGTTCCCAAGAAATTACATGAACTTCATTTATTCGTGTGGCACTATCTTACAAAATGGAGGGCAAAATAGTCTCCGTACGGACACATTTATGTTTTCGTATATACTTCCACCATACAAGTTAAGTTGGATTGAATACATGGTTTCGAAGATATAGCATACTATGCTAAAACAACTACACAGAGTACTAATTATTTGCCGAATTTGGAAGGAATATGTCAATTGTTTCCCGAGAAACTACACAGAAACTTTATTAATTCATGCAGCGCTATCTTACAAAATACAAAATAGTGGACAAAAGTGAGGGTTGTTTCTTGGCTTATTTGATGCTTGTAATAGATACTGTCAGTCTACAAAATTGGTTGAATTTGGTCAAATGGTATGGCAGTTTTACCAAATAAACCTAAAATGTTTGTACAACCGCCATTTCGAAAATAAGCACCTAACAAATTGCAATTACTTATATTAAACTGGCCTATCATAGTATTTCTTACGTGCCAAATTTGTCGAAAATTGGTTAAGTGGTTTTCGAGATATAACATAAAAGCTTTATATTTTCATGTGGCGCTATCTTCCAAAATAGTGGAGAAAGTTGTTGTTTGGCTTATAAGATGCCAGTAATAGATACTGCCAGCGTACGAAATTTGGTTGAAAGTGGTCAAATGGTATGGTTGTTATACCAAATAAGCCTAAAATATCTGTATGACAACCATTTTGGAAATAAATACCTAATTTAGTTCGATTACCTGGGTAATCACAGCATAACGTACGTGCCAAATCTGGCGAAAATAGGTTCAGTAGTTTTCGAGATATAACCTAAAAGATTTATTTTTTCACGTGGAGCTATCATCCAAAATGGCGGATCAAGAACAATATTCGCACATGAATTTAGTGCTTACAACTTGCCCTGCCAGCATACACAATTTGGTTTAAATCCGTTGGATGGTTTCCGAGATATGACATATCGCCGTAAATTTTTTAATGACCGTCATTTTCAAAGTAAGTGCCCGGCATGTCCTTCCTTAGTACTATATATGTACCGAGTTTGGTGGAATTCGGTTCACACGTTATAAAATTGAAAGTGGGGGACACACACACACACACACACCTACACACACATACAACTATAATAAATATGAAATAAACCAGCCGGATCAGACAGCTGACAGTTATGCGCCCCACCGAGCCAAACTGGAACTAGCTTCTCCCTTCGCCCTTTCATCGGTGGGGCAGGCGCTTTCGGGCACGCAGTTCAAATTATAAAATATAAATTTATTTTTTGTTTTAAGATTTTTGTGTAATTAAAAAAAAAGAAGTGATTTTTAGATTGTTTCTGCATATATGTTTCTAGACAGGAAAGTTATTTCATAAGCCTTTCTTTCCTTGGGAAAGTAGGATAAAAAGAGATCATGCAAATTACTAATCTATCTTGTCCATACACATTAAAACAAAAGTGCATTCGGTCAAGCGAACCACTTGTGGCCGAGGAAACGTCAAAACGTTACTGAGTAGTTTCCTTGAAAAAAAAAAAAAAAAAAAACTGAATTAATACTATGATATTTCAGCGCGTGAACTTTTACGCCGTTTTACTGAGCACTGAAGCATTATCCCTGGGTAAATTGGTAATAATTCATATGAAACCTCGTAGCTTAGCGGTTCGTTAAATGGGGCACTAATATACGTAAGTAACATAATTTGGCAAATTACCAGAACAGTAATGTGTTTGCTTTGTTTACGTCCTAAGAAAGCGATTCCAAATTCCACTCATTGAAGCTATTACTGATGTCTCAAAAACAAATTAAAAATTTGAAAACTGTCAGCACAGGTATTTTAGTGTCTTTTACAATCTTCGGATCAAGAGGTTTGAATACAAACAAACTTGACACTGATAGTGAACAAAGAGCACCTCAACATTCCTCTCATTTTATGTCGTAATCTAAACTACTAAATAAAATAGAAGTGTCTCTGAGCTTTTCGAATTTTTCACTTTTAATTAATTTTTTTTCATATAGTATAATAATTGATAACTAAGCCATATCTAATGTTAAATTTTTTCGTGTCTGTCTGTCCGAACGGATTTAACTAAAAAAAAACCACTTAACGTATTGACATCAAATTTGCACAGTATATAGACAATGACCCCAGCACCAACTTAGTAATTGTTTCATCGAGAGATCTCAAACGGTTTCGGAAAAAATGATGATCAGGGATGTAAATAAGTACTGGATTAAGCTTTTCTTGGTATTACTGCATTAAAAAAGGATTGTTAAAAATAATTTCGTCATTTCTCCTTTCTTTTTTGTCTTTGGACTGTCAAAAAACCGTGGTGGCCCAGTGGCTACAGTTATTCCAAGTGGGGCCGCAGCGACCCAGTGGATAGATATATATCAAGTGGGGCCGCAGTAGCTCAGTGGCTAGAGCACCCAATAAGGAGGCCGCAGAAGCTCAGTGGCTAGAGCACCCAATAAGGGGGCCGCAGCTGGTCAGGGGCTAGAGCACCCCATAGTGGGGCCGCAGAGGCTCAGTGGCTAGAGAACACAATAGCGGGGCCACAGCTGGTCAGGGCTAGAGCACCCAATAGTAAGACCGCAGTAGCTCAGTGGGTAGATAACCCAGTAGTGGGGCCGCAGAAACTCAGTAGATAGAGAACCCAATAGTAAGACCGCAGTAGCCCAGTGGCTAGAGCACCCAATAGTGAGGCCGCAGTATCTCAATGGCTAGAGCACCCAAAAAGGGGGCCACAGTAGCTCAGTGGCTAGAGAACCTAATTAAAAAAGTGGCTACATCAATTCAAAATTCTAAATATCATGCTAACATAAAACAAGTGCGAAGCGATGGTCGGGTGTAATTTAATAACTCCATGAAACCTAAAAGAATAAATATTAGTATTTTAAATATAAAACCTCAATGAAATTATGGTGGGCTTTATTTTAATAACTTTAAAAAAATCATGCAAACGAAGTCGCACGTTTCAGATAGTCAAAAATAAACCATAAAAAACATAAATAAGGCTGCATAACTTGAAAAAATATTTTATTTTACTAAACAGCTATTACCACTTCTTACAATTTTATGCAGAAATTAAAAACAAAGCATGGCCACCTCAAATTATTTTGTTCAATTAAACCATATCGATTTATTTATTAATTAAAGAATGTTTGGTGTTATTGCAGAACTGATCGTTATTGATTACAATAAGTGCTCGTTTTGACGAATATCAAACGATTTTGTTATAACTACACAATCATTTTGTTACCATTACAAAACCATTGACTGGGTCTACTTCGAAGTGTCCCCCCCCCCCCCGCCCATC